>DWON01000475.1:0-32867 GCA_018251015.1 Phocides pigmalion okeechobee | reverse complement strand
AAGAACATGTTGCTTTACGGCGGGTTATGAGGGTGGCGGTGGTGCCGCCCCAGGCGAGCTCTAACGGCTCTACCACTATCTTTATAACTCCGCTTTGATCCATGAAGCAATGAAGTAAATAAAATGTTGTGAGTAAGTATTTCATTGCGTCTCGATATAAATATTTCGATTATAATTATTATTGCAATTTCTGTTCATTTTATCTTTTAATATGTTTCATAACGTATTTGGTTTATTAAAATCTAGTGTCCCTAATTTCAAGCCTTTAAATGATTATGTATTTGTTCCAAAGCTATATTCTTTTCCTTAACCAATTACCTCCATACTAGTTACAATTCGTAATTAATAATTTTTAGATACATGAAAATCTATATAATTTTAAAACTAACCTCACTACATTGACATGGCCCCGTTAACATTTGAAAATAACATTATATTGTAAAAAGAACATGTTTTCGTAGTAAAATAATAGTGGTGTGAAGAATCTACATGCAATTATCGTAGTATCCTAGTAAAAAGAAAACAAGTTAATATGTTTATACTGTTGTTTTATTTTCAAATTATACCGAATACTAATTACCAAAATCCCTTCAAATAATTTTATAAGTTGTCAAGTTATTTCCCATGCCCAAATAATAATAAATAAACAATATATTTAAAATATAATAAAACAAGACCCAACCATTTCTCTCCATAGATTTAAATGATAGATACGCCCTGTCAACACGTTCACTATAAAAAGAGAATGATTAAAATCGGTTCACGGAGTAAGAAATAAAATGAAAATCCAATAAAAATACATTCCGAAGACCTGATAACCTTCCAATTTTTTGAGGTCGATTAATAAAAGAAAGCAATGCCACTAGTTAAATTCGTGTTGAATAAATAAAAAACACTAATATCTATATTGCCTTCAAAATCACATAACATACATTCAAGGCTGCATGACGTATCTAGCATTTGAATCTATGAATAAGATAAATATATCTACTTAAAACTACGTAACAACTTGTGAGTGTAAAAGGGTGTTAATTTCGCAAAGCGTAGTTTAATTTGCACATTAAACATCCAATCTGTGAACAGTCTGAATACATTTGTGAAAAGTATTATTATGTCAATTAATACGGTCGATTCAATTCGGCACCTCGCACGTCCTTTCTTGCTCTATTATACTTTGAAATACTTATCTTAAAAAGCGCCACGATAAAATCGAATGCATGAATAATAAATGTGTTTTCTTTATCGAAAAGATTTCCGTTAAGTATCCATGTACCTACTGAGAAAATTTTATAGCTGAAACTGCATCTATTCCACTATATGAATTTATAAATAATAATTTTAGGTTATACTTTTGGATATTCCGGTTATTTATTTTTGAATAGTTTAACAAAAACAGTACTTATTCACCGTATTGTAAAAATTAATATAACCAAGAATTTAAAAAAGTAGTAGGTATATTTTTTACGTACGTGCGGGCGTAGTAAAATATGAACACAAAGGGAAGGGAACGTGCGGCAAATAGAAGGGGACGGCTGGTGCAGAATTAATCCGACTGAATTGATCTTAAGAATAGGTATTTCAATAATATAAATTCAATAAATAAAACATTATATACTTACCCATGTCAATGTAATTCTAACTGTGACAAATATATATTCTATGGTTGCATATACCTAATATTTTCATAAATTGTGTAGGTATACCTGAACAATTTCTACTCTTAGAGTTGGTTTTAAATTATTTTTCAAGAAATAAAATAATGTAATTTTAAGCAGTGCATTATTCACTTAATTTTAATCATAAGGTATTAACTGTAACTTACAACCTGTCAATATGACAGAGTGCACTTATTTGAGTATACATATTGATTCCTTAATAGTAATACTTAACTTTTAATATTGCAAGACTATTCGAGATAACTTATTGTTGCATTTAAAGTATTAATTTAATTTTTTAGCATCTTTTGTAAGCATTTTCCGTCTCTGTTTGAGCATATGTCCGAAAAGAAATGGGAAGAGTGGAATGTATAAAAGCATATAGAAGATAATGAAGTAATAGTAATTAAATATGAAGTTCCAGTTATTTGGCATAGATATAGTGAACAATTTTCTTTTGTAGACTTCATCGAGAGAATGGTACATGCATAGCAGCTCTCCAGTAATTCCAATAGGGTACAATGGCAAGAATGTTGAATATCTGCAAATAAGAAAGAAAATATTTGCTTTAAAGTTCATGGTGTTTGGTGAGACATAACTTATTCCTTCCTATGTACTATGTTAAATCTTTGAAACAATACCTGAGGAATAGAAGAGATTGTGGGACAGCATTCATTAAATTCAAGGCATAGTAGCCATAGCGGACAATTTCTGTGATACTCCAAGCGAGGATGCAGAGTGGTAGGCCAGGGCTGACAGTAGCTCCATGCGTAGCCAATAGGGCACCAAACACCAGGAAAACTCGTGAGTACACCTGCATGAGGACTACGAGTACTCCTGATGGTACCAGCCCTATAGCTGCATTAAATATCTGCGAACAAAAGTAAGCCTTGAAGCCAGCTATCTATAAGAAATTTTATTTAGGCAAGCTATATAAGGAATAATAGCATTTTAAAGGTGGGAGAACTATACTTCGGCCAGGGAGCTACCACCACCTCCCTCATAATCGGCCTCAAATGCCGGCTACGCTTTGAAGCGAGGCTACCATCTTAGTCCTCAGGAGTAGCAAAGCATCAAGTTCGAACGTATATTGGATTTCTGTTGTTTGTGATTGTACATGGATGTTTCTGGGCTGTGACTGCTTAACATCAGGTGGTTTGCATGCCCGTTTGCTATTCTTCTCACATAAAAGAAAATCTGCTTTGAAATCATATACAAGCATTCATTTGCGGCTTTTCAGGCAAGATATATAAATAAAAAAATATATATAATAAAGTCACTTGAAAATTGATCAAATTAATTATAGTTCGTTTTAGGGCTTCCCTATATAACCTGCTCATTGCTGTTAAGATGTAATAAAATAGTTGTCAAAATAATTTCTTTGCTTCATTTTGAATTTAGGATAAAACCTAATGCCAAATAATCAAGATAAAACCAGTTTGAAGTTATGCTTTTATCCTTTTTTCACTCTCACAATGTCACTGTTTGTATCACTGTGTTGCATCTAGTATTACGGCTTCCACTGTGAGAAAGGAGAATTGTGAATATGAAGTATGAGATTTTTAAATTCTATTGATTGATTGAGCAACATTCTAAGATGATACTGGTAAGTGTATGTATATGTATGTCATTTTGGAACTTTGATTAAATGCAGTATTTTATAAAATCACTTGCTTAGGGTTCTGTAGTACTTTTTTTGAATAAGTGTTAATAGTAGCATAATCATTTTTGATAACCCTTACCAAGTGATAATTTTTTTACAAAAATATAGTAGCATGATTAGTAAAGATTAGACTACAAAAGAAAAACCTCAAGAACATGTATAATTCGCGATAATAATACCTAAAAATGTGAGCAAGGTAGATTATTTCATTAATTCTGTATTGATGGAATAATTCCTTTAAGTTTTCCGTAAAGCGGAAAAATAAAGAATGAACAATTAAATAAGAAACAGTGCAGTCATAAGGGAGGGGGGCGTGGCAGTTTCCCTCTTTATTTTTTACTTCCACATGTCACTAAGGATTATGTGTGACATTACTTAATCCAAATTTATCTATTATGAATAATATCTAGATAAAATGTTTTCTATCAACTTACAATTTATTACATTGTATAGATATTTAGTATATTATTTATTAAAATGTTAAAATGTACATTTCTTCCTTCATAAAAAAAGATAAGTCTTAAATAACGATAAAACATAATTAATAACGATAAAAACATATTTATGAAGCAGTTAAATTTTATCATTACTTAAAAGTGTATGGTAAAGATTGATTCTAAGATTTGCCATAGCATGTAATAGGCAGTAAACATTTTAAACTCAAAATTAGATGTAATGTATGTATCTGGTACTAAGAATGACAACATGATTTGAATGACATGAAGGACAGCAAGTAATGATACACTATTTAGATGACTTTAAATTTAGTAGCATAAGTTGGTTCCACACGTAACTTAATATAATATAGTAAAATATTCAGTCTATGACTAACCTTTGATCTTGATATCCACTTAATATTTAAATGTAATACAGTTTACTGTGAAGTGAATTAACAATAGTATAGACTATATGAATAAATTTCATTAAATTAATGATGAGGTTAGTACATTAATATAAGGGGTAATACTTTTTGATGTTCAAAGTCCTACTGTAACATTTATTTCTGTCAAATAGCGGCATGTTGCTGTGTTCTGGTTTGTCGGGTTTGTATTTTAATAGTTGGAAGTAGCAACACAGGATTGCATTTAAGTGGGACTCCTGTTGTGTTTGGATGTATAACTACTTAAAATCAAATGAATTGCTAGTTTTTTATATTACAAGAGTAGCAAAAACCATTTGGGCCAATTGATACTAAGGATTTTGCTGTAGTCCATGGTCATCCACATGCAATCTCAAATATGACTGATTTCTTATCAAAACTTGTATGTATATTGCTTCGTTTTTAATGGAGAGTGGTGGTAGTTTGCCAGTCTAATAGTTCTAGTATCAGTCAAAATGTTTCTTTCCTTATGTTAAATCTGCCTTGTATTGAAACTTCACTTAATACAAGGTTTTAATTTGATATACACATGCATAGTTTCTTTGTATTCCCTACATTTATGAACAAATGTTCATATATAGCATAATTGTGCTCTACAGATAGGAAAGCAATTAACACAAGTATCAAAACAACTTATTCGATTGATATGTTGATGTTGACTAAACATCAAACTCAAGTTACAACACTTATTGCATATTTCATAACACAAATGAAGGTTAATTATACTTATTCAGTTTTATAGACATTCATGGTCTAAATTAAATCACAGTTTAATATGACAATAAGTAATAATTTACTTATTAGACGACTCTCTTAGGTGTGAGGAATAACAACACAACTGTAATTAATCTCAAGTGGGACTCCTCAATTATATGGAGTTGACTATGGCTGTCCCCTGGCATCACTGTCTTGCACTTTGGTGCGTACTGTGTATTATGCTCTTTTACTACTTTCATTCACTATTATAATGAGAAGATACAACATAAATTATTATTATGAGAATGTTATAATAACTTTAACTGTGATCTTTAATTATTTTGGACTTCATGTGGAATTCCTGTGCATAACAGGTAACCAGAATTGATTTCAGTATTCTTATTAAAACTGTATAGATCTTAGTGTCTTTGCATAACAGTTATATATGACTTATTAATTCAATCAGTTCAATTGCTAAAATGAGACATTTAAGGCACAGTCCATGTTGCTCATAAATATGCATAATTATCTTACCTCTAACACTGCAGCATTCTGAAATATTATGACAGTCCACTTTATTTCATCCCAAAAAGTGTCCAAAGTTCCACGGTTAAGAAAATGGGTTACAGACTGCAGCAACAAGTATGACCATCTGGAATCAGTAGTAAGCATTAATTACAATATGTTTCTTCAATTTAAGCAATTAGGTGCATGATCTAGTCGATGGTAAGTAGTTAACTATCACATATAAACATTTGCATAGTCACAAGCTTTAATAAAGGCAAATGTAGAAGCTCATCATTCAAATTCTCATTATGTAAGCTCTACATACTTAGTTCAGCATAGCCTAGCATAGCTTAGCTCTACTTACTAACATTTCCTTCAGCCTTTACTTGTGTTATATGTTTATACAACTTAGTTGTACTTATAAAAACACTGTAAGCAAGCATTTAGATTAGCAATATGATTTATTATCTACCCTTTACTTATATTTAATACTAGCTTTCTTTTGCTTTGCTTTCTTAATATCATAATACATTTCAATAAATCATGCCGCTCTATCATTCCATATGTATAGGTGCAAATTTATAAGAGGTATCAAAATATCATAAATATATCGTCAATATCCGTAAAATGTGGATTTCATGTATTGTTGAGAACTTGTAATATGCTGTTAAATGTTACTAAATGTGTTATTAAATCAGTGAGTACAGGTTTTAAGATATATTTTTAATGTTTTACTATAACTATGTCATATCATATAAATGAGAAAGAAAAGAGAGCAAGGGGACCTGTTTTATTATTATTCAAAATACATGAACATACTCGTTTCAAATGTTATTATTATACAATTAAAGCGGAACTGAAAAGAGCAGTTGATATGTAATAAATAATAATGTCATTATTTTCCTTAAGTTTTGAGTAGTATGCGGAGAATCTTCTCAAGTAAATAAGAGTTACTTACCCTAAAGTTTGTATGCTATTGTATGTCAAAAGATACAATTTTCCAATTGCCGAAGGTTCTGAAGATTTAGGTTTTTTTATATTTTTAGTGGACATTTTAGCAGTCAAATAGAATTATTGATTTAAAACTTCATATATAATCCAGTACTAACTTATAAAAACTTTTAACAAGCTCAAAGTACAAGACGGGTTACGTCCACGTCAAAAATATTTAAACGTCAAACTTGTTTTAATTTAAAGTAGGTAACAGTTTGTGATACGAACTATCGATAGTTACGCCAGTTAGGATATCGATAGGACTATCGATAGTATAAAATATGGTAATACTATTGATGATCTTCAATAGTATCGATACTATCGATAGTCGCCAAGCTATAGATACTATCTATAGTTGTTTGTTTTTCGATAGTATTGATTAAGGTTTATATACCGTATATCACGCACAATCCTTTAAATAACGTATGTGTACGAACATAAATATTGAACTGTACAGTACATTATTAATTAGACTATTTTCGTGTCTCTTGTTAATTTTATCACTGCATTGACCTTACCACTGATTGATCATTAGTTCATACTCAGTTTGTACATATTCCTTATTAAATGCTGATAATACCACTGATACTATTACAGAATACATAACTATCGATAGTCCAAAATTATCGCTAGTATCGATACTATCGATAGTTCTATTGTTATCTCACTATTGCCAAACTATCGATATCGAGTGGCATCACTAGTAACAGTGTAGGCAATGACACAAATGCGGGTGTACATACTACGGAATAACGGCACGGTTAATGCATACAATTATAGAAAAAAGCTACTAATCATAATTTACTTCACTTATCACATTACATTTGAAAGTCACTGTTGGTCTGTCTATCACCAACTAAACCAAAGATTAGAGACGTTATTCCTTGGAATAAAGTAAGTTATGCTTTTCTTTCCCTAAAACTATTATTGTAGTTAAGTAATTGTTTTAAAATATATATTTATTTAATTTTGTAAATTTACATTATTATTAATAACCCTAACAATAGTGTTTAGTTTTCATAGTCAAGCGAATCGCGATACTACCTATTGAAAACTCATCGGTAGTCTATCGATCATTATTTAATTACAATGTTGGGTATCTCAGTATTCCGTGGTACTTGATAATATTCTTTTCGTACTAGTTTTCGATGTAAACTCCCAGTCAGCTTGATTCTTTCCGACATCTGTAACCACCATATTCCATCAATTTACACAATACCTTAATAAATTATATACATAAAACTTTTGTGAATATCGTATGGGAATACGTTTGCGAGTTGCGGCGCTTTGTTTTACATTATGTGTAGATGAAAATAACAAATGGAATTACGATTAAGAAGGTCATAAAACTAGCCCCTAGTTTTCATATCTTGCCACTTATAATTGTTGCCTCTTGCCGCATATAAATGTTGCTGATCATGGGTTATAAAAAGAGCGGGCGGACTAAATATTAGTGTAATTTTATATAAGTGTATAGCAACATAATTATTGGCGCATATTGTGAGAAATGTGCACACATAGTTACAATATTTGAATACTGTAACGAGTATAACGACAGTAATACCTAATAATATTTATTATTCTTTTGTTTTATTAATTTTCAAAGAAATTACTACATGCACAAAATAGGTATCCTATTTACCGTAGGCAATTTTAAAACTGAAAACATAGTATTAAATATCTAAGTGTAATTTTACTTATAATAATTATTATGGGTATAATACAGTTATCAAATGAATGCATAGAATTCATGCGCGAGTGTAGCTTAGCAATGGAGGTCAAAGTTTCCCATAAACTTTAGGCAGAAAAAGACAACATTTAAAACGTCCATTTCAGTCAATTAGAAATTATACTACTTAATATGGTAGTATGCAATAGCCAAATATAAAACGTGAATATCGTTAGAATATATTTTTGTCGGACTTTCTGAACCTTTTACCCATATGCATCTAAGGTTCAATCGGATTTAGTTTTGGAAATGTCGTCACAAATTTACTTTATAATTGAAGAAAACGCTTCGATCAAACGACGTTGATTTATAATGTAAAAACATTTTTTATGTGAGAAGAGTAGGAAACGGACATGCAAACCACCTGATGTTAAGTAGTCGGGGCCCATGGATACAAGTACAACCACAAACATGACCGAAATCCTAGTTCGAACCTAGACACGTTGCTACTCTTGAGAACTAAGATGGTCGTTTCGCTTGAAAGTGTAGTCGGCAAGCCCAACTCTCCAACCAAAACATAAGTAATGGTTTTCGGCGGAGAGCGGCGGTGGTACCTCCCCGGCCGAACGATAGTTCTCTCACCTTTAAAAGTTCCATGAATTCCATTATTTGCTACAAATTTGGAAAATAGGAAAGCTGGAGAATAGGCTCTTGAACGAAGCGAGACTTATCGTGAAGCCCGCGTCTAAACCTGCAATTGCTGAATCGATGTAGGTAGTTACGTCGAATCGCTACTTACAAAGAATATAATTGACCAATGTGAAATTTAGGCGTTTTTAATTCTCATACAACTTTTATTTAAGTGTCTTGGCAATATGAACCACAAAAATGAAATAAAACAACTGTATCGCATGTGCGTGATATTTTATTTTCACTGAACTTATTTAGGTACTCAACGATAATTTCGCGCTGTTCAATTAATGCAAAGTTTCACTTAACTATGTATGGCTAATGTGCTCTGTTTAGTAATTATGACTTAAGTTCACGTATGTGATTAGCATGTACAATTTGTTTATTTATATAACGTACCGAAATAATTGTCAATAATTGTTGTACAAAAGTACTTAAGCATTATTTAATGTATTAAACAAGCTATTATAATTACATCCAGTCTGTGTCAAAAGAACGTGGGTAATTCTAAAGGCGATCGTTGTTACGTTTATTTTCTAAAAAATATTGCGAAACATTAACTTGAACTGAACGGTAAAGCAAGCGATACCTGAGTTATATTAATTTTTTACAGAGTTGACTATAGTATATATAAATTATATAAATCTTAGGTACATTGCAATGGCAGCCCCATTGACCTGTGAGCATGCTTCTACCCACTAAATAACAAGAAATATAGTTAGTACATACATTGAATTCTACGTTCCAAAGATTTTTATTTGTAGCTATAGCGTTAACTACTACTTTGTTTGTCATATCTGTTGTTGATGATGGGGTGATAGCATTATTTTAGCCATTTTGCCAGTCATGTCTTAGATATGAGACCTCTAGCATAGCACGCCAACACGCAACATGCTTTAAAATATTATTATTTTGAGTAACAAAACAAAAACAGCAAAAGTAGTGAGATATCAAATCAAAACTTAAACGGATAGTAAATATAATATGTATAATAATTATTTTATATTTATACATTCTGTAATCAGATGTTAATAAATGTTACTGGCTCATTTATATTAATATTATTAATAGGTAATGCTCCTTCACAATTAACATTTTGTTAAAAATTGCTTAAGTAATAAGTAAATTGTAAGTAATTCCAGATGTTATGTGCGTACGGGATAATTTTTAAATAATTAAAACGTAATAATTTGAATGTACCTTCCAATAACAAGCTTCTTGAAAGGAGTAATTTACAAAGTATCGAAATATATAATATCGATACTTTTGTCTACCACGTGTATTACTATCGTAAATCAACAGTGTGGTGCAAATGTAGGTATTTTCGTCCTAAGGAGTGTAAGGTAGACTTATATGAGTATTTTCAACATAATTTTCAAGGGTAGTAACGTAACCTACATTTGACTTTATCACTTAATGTAGACCTGTTGTTTCTATCTAAGCAACAACACCAGTGGTCACTAACCACCAGTTCGACTATCTTCTCCATTATATAAAAAGGTTTAACATTCTGTTTGCAGTATAATGTACCTATACACATATAATGCAATATAGAGTATTTACTAAATTAAATACTCTATATTCCGAGAGTAAACAGTAACATAGGTGTTAGTGTTGGCTTTGGGAATGTACTACAAAATTATCTTAAACAGTTAAGAACCTATTTAGGTATCTATAATGTCAGATGCTCGTACTTGTACCATTTCTATATTTGTCTCTATTTATTAGCAATAGGTAAAGAACATCACCAATAAATTGACATAAAACAGATTGAATAGGCGAATTACAGAACGTATAAATAAAATTTAACATGTATTTTAAGTATGATTGTAGTTACGTGCGCTTATTTCCGGCTTAACAATATAAAATTTCGATCACAGACAAAATTACTAATTATTATTATTATATTATGCACGCGTTTAACCTTGCGTTTTTAATGTTTTTGAAATATAAAATACTAAACTTATCAATATAATATTCTAGTACAATTTTATAATAGTGAGATTATTCGAAGCTGAAACAACCAGTTGTTTTGTGACTAAACATTTCAAGGCAACAATGTTCAAATTATGAAGCAAACAACTTTACACAAAAATGGTGACTTATTCTAGGGATTGAACGTCTTAATCCAAGTGGCAACTTACGCATCCACATTTAAATTACATATGAGTAATCACGGACATTCATTCTGACGTTCATGAAAGTTCTTAATTTCGAAAATGTTTTCAAGCAACTACATCGATCAACGTAGTCCCGTAAGTAAATAAGCCTTAAGTAAATGACATGTTTAATTTATTCCAAAATAAAAGTTGTGTCATAATGTTCTAATTAAATTTATTTAAATAAATACGACACAACCTCATTCAAAGAAAGAATATAAAAGACTGAAAAATTATATATATAATAAGATATACATATATTCTTTGATGCTTCAATGATCAAATTTCAATATCAAAATCATGACTTGTGAATTGGTATGTTATTTTAAAGATCTAATAATAAAAGTAATTTAAATAATTATTACATTAATAAATGTGTATAATAAATAAATTGATAATGCATCTTAAACTTATATCTTGTACGTTGATTTCAGTCGTATCAAACAAGACTCAAATATAATGAAATTTATTTATTTACCGTATTTTTAAATAAAATAATTGTTAACATGGTATTGGTACTTAATATGTAAGAAATCCGATCCCTTTATTGTTAATTCGTTTATTATGTGTATGGGCAGCCTTTACAAAAATGTTACAAGCTGTTAACTAGACCTTAGCTGGTAATAGACCTTAAAGTATGAATATTCATACTATAAATAACAGACCTTATCAATAGTTATTATTATTTATGTGCCGGCCAACATTCTAAGCATATCGTTAGATATTAGCTACAACAACGCAACCTTTATGCGGAGGTCTTACCTAAAGACTATAAATGGTGTTACTATATCTAAAATGTAAAATGTTATTTAAACCCAAATACACCCTGTGCTTGAAATAGCTGCAAACGATTACCTTGAGTTTTCTTGGGCCATGGTACATAATTACATTGTAATTGCTAGGAATAAAAAAAATGACATGAAAAACAACAAAATCATTCATTTTGTTACGTATTGATTACAATCAATCGATTGTATTCAAATTTGAGTACTATGGCTTATTGTTGGTGCCAATATACACGTAGGTACACGGTAATTATATAGGTACATAGATTCAAGCGGTTGATTTTATACTGTAGAGCAAAATATGTTACAAATTAAAACAAAAAATAAGTGACAAACATGTTTATGAACATAATTCAAAATGTCCCATAAAATTCATGCTGTTAAAAGATTCATTTTTTTTACATGTTTGCATATCGTATTTCAAGTAGATGTGCCTAAAATGTTACGTGGTAGTCATATGAAAGCATGATACACGTCTATATTTAAATATTTGTCGTACAATATTACTTTAAGATGGTAGGAATACTGAAATCAAAGAATGATACACATTTATCTATTGAATACCTATCCTGACAACGTAATATGTTAATTTCTTACCTAAGTGCTATTTATTTAATAAAAAAACATTTTAATAAAGTATAATGAGAGAATAACTAAAAAAATGTTTAGCCATCAGATTTTGCCCTTTAGTTAACTCGAAATAATGAATGTAGGTAGTTAATGTAATAGACAAGTTCATTTTACAAGTAGGTATGTATTAATATGAAATTCTAAATCTACAAAAGCAAATATCTAGTGTGCTCGGCGTATATTATAGTAGTTTATAGCAAAGCAACGAACATTATTCATTACATAGAGATTTGAGATAAGTGTACATACTACCTACGTCTCGCAATTGACCAACTTACAAATCTAGTTCTACTTATGTAAGAATATTCTACAAAATACAACGCGAATGAAGTGTATGAATAGTTCTTTTTTAATGATTATATTTTGTATGGTAGCCATATTTTATTATTCTTGTGCTCACAATGTCGTACTATTTGGCATTATACATATGTATATTCGAGAAATCTTTAGCTGTTTTAGAGTGTGTGAACACGATGACTGATACTTTAGTGAAATGGATTAAAAGAAACATATAATAGCTACGAACTTCTGCTTTATATATTCGCAAACTAATTAATAATAAAGGCACGGGCTTGCACATGTATATTGTGATACTGAATGCCACACGAAGTGGTTAGATTTGTTTGAATTGTGGTGGCACGTGTCATAATATAAACTAAGGCGAATAACTTAAAAAGTCTATGAATAAGAAACATGAAAGCGTAGTTATAAGAGTAGCTTCAATAATAATTTAAGACTACTATGTAAGGACGTTGATATAACCACCTAACTTTAAAAATAAACAAAGATTGTATAAATCTGATTACCGGCACTTGTAATTCCAGTTTATCAGATGCTATCCGATTCCTTTGCATTTTAAATCGTATTATTGTAATTGTATATATCAAAAGAATCGTACCTAACGTACATTGTGAACAATGCAACTACTAAAAAATAACAATGAAGTTATTATGTACCAAGAAATGTCTTCGAATTAATTGTTTTATAAGTAACTATTGTACAAACAGTAATCCGTTTGCGTGAATATTGAAATAAATTAAGTATAGAGTAAAACTTGTACTAAAAGAAATTAATGCAGTTTCAATGGCGATTGATCAATACTCTGATAATATATGTAATTGATAAGGTGGAAAAAATAAAATTAATAATAAAAAAGTATTAATTAATAAAAATTGTCCGACTTTGCATGTGCGTGTAGAAATCTAATATTAATCAAATATTGCTTTCTTGATATAAGCAAATAACAAAATAATTTTTGTAGTTCTCAAAATAGTAGACATTAAATGATTTATTAAAACAAATAACTTAAATTTAAATGTATTTACCGATTAGTAATAAACATCATAAACAATTTAACATAGGTAATTCAGGGCCATTTATTTTTATAAAGCCATGATGATCCTTAAAATATGGTTTTATTATTGCTTACATTGATATATTGGCGAAATTACTTAACGATAACGTCCATACCTAGGTCATACAATTATAAACTAAAAAGATAACATTTTGAGCCAAACATTCGAAAATATTTCTAAATATAATAAAATTATAAATGATTGAACTTTGTTCTTTTGTGCAATTTAACGTGTTCTAAAAGTATAGTAAAACCTAAATTTAAATATTAAGTTACATATATTTATTATGTTACCTAATTCAAAATTATTCAGTTTTTGTACTACTTTTTATTTCACAAAACCGATTTATAAAATGATAAAGTATTTAAACAGAAATCATTAAAGGTGGTATATAATAAAAAGGTGATTTTTTGCCATCAAATTACCTATTCTATAATTCATTATTTTGTTTTATGTTTTTGCAATATCAACGCGATGACCTACAAAACACTAATTGGTCTAAGCATGTATGTTAGACACGTATCTATGTTAAATAGTATAGCAGCTATCTAAAATGTCAAAGGGAAAATTTATGGTAGGTAAATTTTTGCAGTATTCATTTAGTGGAAGCGAAATAGCTTATATAAGATTTTAAGTAGCATTTTTAAATTATTTATTAAAAATTTCGTTTATGTTTAACGCTATGTTAAACGAATAGGTAAGTTGATGGCTATGGGGTATATGAGCGGTATGTTATATAGCGAATGATTTTCATAAACGCACTTCCACAAGGAGCATGTCAAATTGATTTTGATCGAAGTGATAGAGATATTACCTAGCTACATGTAAAGGCAAGGAGCAAGGACGGGTAGAAAGCGTTATTCGTTTACTCTCTTCTGGAAATACAGTTCACGATTTTACGTAGTGTCTCAGTCTTATAAACTTCATTCTGCATAGCTGAGATTTAAAATTAACATTATTATTTAGGTTATTCAAAATATTCACCCAGGTGTGTGGATTTACAATAAGAACAAAAGAATTTGAGAAATACCATCAGACAGCGCTATTGTACACTCATTACAAATAATTACTCGTAATAATGTAAAAATGGCTTCTTCGACCTGTAAACTACAAAAAAATTAAAGCACCCAATTCATCCGCCAATTACTGCTTTACCAAACACTCATTATATTCATTCCACAATAGGTATACTAATCATGCGAATATTTTCAAAAGGCTCCAAGTCCAATTTCTTTCGACCCAATCTTGGACATAATCTAGTGTACGAGTAACTTACTAGGGAATTTCACGAAATCGTATTACAAATGGACTCTGCGCGAGGGGCTAGGTCACCCGCTCGAAAGATCGCGAGGACGTGTCAATTTAGACATTAACGGAAGTACAAAATTGGTCCATGCGTCGGGTCGGGGCGCGTCAGAGGAAGGTCCGCGCGTCGTCGCGCTGGGCGGGCGAGATGCGCCGGCAGAAGTGGAAGCGCGCGCGCGGCGCGGGGGCGCGCGCGCCGGCCGCGGCGGGCGCGGAGGGGGCACCCAGCGAGCCGCACGAGGCGGACTCAGCGAGCGAGCGCGTCGACGGCCGGGAGCGGGGGGCGCTCGTCTCGCCTGCCTCACACTACCTGCAATTTTATATGTGCTTTTAAAAAATTATTTGCAATGGATCTTAAGAGATATAAAGTGGCCATTGTTGTCGGTCCTAAGTTGAAAGTTACAAGTTGGTACGCTTTGTATGTCTGTCTCCTTCACACGACTAATGCAAAGAATGATTGCCAAACCATGAAGATTTCTAAAACCTTCAAGAAACATGATATAAGATTGTGGTTCTAGTACATAAAATTTATTAGAAATATTGTCGTAATTATTTTACAAAGAGCAAACACGATTTCTATTAACATTTTTAAAACGTCACGTCTCATTGATGACTTTGGTAGGAATTTGTTCTCCAGCATTTAGAGATGTTTATTATGTCCAATTTTCGAAACAAGTTGTGGTCGAATGTCCACACCATCTTTGTGTACAGTGTATGATTTTCATGGTGCATTAATAGGAAATAGTATCTATAAAATACCTATAAAAAGAATGCGAATGCGGAGGTGGCGGCAGCGCGGGTGGCACGGGCGCGTGCGGCTCGGACGCGGAGCGCTGCACGCCCGGAGTGCGGTCCGCCCGCTCGCGTCCGCCGCGCTCGCCGCGTCCGCCGCGCTCGCGATCACCGTTCCAGTTCCACTCCCATTGATTCTGCAAATTATTTATCTTCTATCTATCTATACATATGATATACTTCTAGGAGAGCCTTATTTTATATTTAATATTTGATAAATTTTACTGCAATAGTCATTTTTTATCAGACTTTACACCGACCAAATTGTCAATATTATAAAATGTTTATTTACCTTTCAGTATATCGCAATATCACAAAAACAATAAACAATAAACAATTTTATTTTGTAGTGTTTACACTGTTACAAAGGGTTTGTTCAGGTTCGTAATAAATTCAGTTAAGCGATAATTGTAATTACCTGAGGTATAGCATTTCGTTTAAAAGGTTTCAAGATGGAGCAATAAGCGAGCTGAATACGGTAATAACAGTCTTACTTTATTGTAGTGTCTACCACTTTCCATATTATTTAAGGTAAATCTAAATATTTTATCATAAACAATATCTAGACACAATTCATATCAATATACATTACAGCTACGTATGTACTTACTAACCCTACTTTAGATATTGTGCAATTGATCTAACATAAGTAGGTACACAATAAAAACCATAGACTAATATTTTGTTTACTACGTAACAAAACATAAACTAGATCATAATAGACTAACTAATTTAAAAACAGAAAAATATTAATAATAGAAATATGAACCTAAAATATCTACAGATACAGATATATCATCATCAAACCTTGTCAATGTTGCTTCAATATCCAATAGTTACTTACATCATTGCTTTGTGGAACGGAGAGTGATGCTTTAGGCAGAGGTTGGGACGGCGTGTGAGCCGGTTGCGAGTTGTGATGCGCCCCTTCGCGAGCCTGCAGAAGTTGCAGGATACGACGAACATCCGCAGTCAGCCCGGACTCTAATAACGCTACTCGTCTACTCAGTTCTTCTAGTCTTGTCAACACAGTCGCAACCGATGCCGCGGTGGCAGCTGCCCCCACGTTTTGATACTGCGGCGACACAGCGTCCTGAAATAAGATGATTTGTAGTTATGTAGATGTTTCGTTTTAGGGAGAAAAATGTGTTGGTGGTACTTTGTGGTGTATATTTTCTTGTTTGCATTTTGTTTCATGCAGGCCATTTATTTTAAGTAGTTGTTGTACTCCAAGGACATTCCACATATAATCAATATAGGTAGATGCTTTGCTGTTCCCGAGGACAAAGATGCTCGCTTCATTTGTAAGTGTATCCGACAACTACACTTCTCCAATCAAACACAAAGAGTTGCTTCTAGGTTTTTTGTTAGAAAGATTATATAAATCTTGTATCTACTAAATCATTTGTGTTACTTCTGTTAGATAACTAAAAAATATTAATTGTTTTGCACCTGTAGAAATGATCCATTCTGAGCTCTTTCTGCTGAAAAAGGAAGTGCTGAGGGACGGCCCGCTTGGTGAAGATTGACAGCTGAATGAGGTGCAGATCTAGAAGACGGCGGCCTCGTGGTAGCTTGAGGGGCGGGTGGTGCGAGAATGTCGTCACAGGAGACGTGCACGGGCGCCGCCGCAGCGGGAGGACTCGGAGACGCGTTCGTATAGTACGAGCTTGGGTTCGTGCTGAGACTAGACACCGGCAGCGTCGCGCTGTGCGCTGGGGTGCTCACTGCGGCTTCCCCCGCGGCGACCCCAGTCAGCGGCGAGGTGTCATTCAACGGACCCACTGAAGATTGCCTCCGAACCGCCGCGCGACTTCTGTACGTCTGAGGTGTTGATTGCGCTGGAATTGATGACAATAAAATTCACCGCTTGTACGACACGCAGTAGTTTTTGATGTAGTGTATAATATAATTTTAAATTTGATTCGAATTTGTTTACTTATATTTTTTATATCTAATGTGTTTTTAACTTATTGACGATTTAGGCGTTATTAAATCCCATGAAAGAATAAGCAAATGAATGAATAACTAAACTGTAATTATTTTTCTATTTTATTTTCAGATATGTACATATTGGAAAAGCTTTTATTGGTATTTTTATGTTAGAGGTATGTTAAATTTTGGCATTAACGTTCATCATTACGTATGTTTTTTGAATAGTTCTACGAAATTTGGGTGAGTCCCTTTGTGTTCAGGCTTGTTTCTGTTATATTGCACGTAACAATTACGTTTGGATCAGGTTTCTAAGGATCTTTTAAATCTACTCATTCAATAATTTCAATCAATTTTATGCATCGGACATGCTCTAGGAATTGTATATGCATACTTACAGTATTTGTTGTGCAGCGGCTGGTGCGTTTTATGGTGGTAGAGGTCTGGGAAGCTCCGTTTAAGTTGCGCTAGCATGCCTGCACACAAGGGCCGCGCTCAGAGCGGGGCGACGGAAAGGCACCGGAAACGCAGCGGAAACGCAGCGGAAGCCCGGGGTTGCACCGACAATGTTTATGGAATGTTATTACTATGTCCAATATAACGCTTGAGACATAATTTGATTGCTATCTTAGTATTGTCTGGTGCTGCAGAGCTTATCGCTTCGACATACCCCTCCGCCACCACGCTCGTCTCCGACGCACGTTACCAATCGTATAGGAAAAAATAATAAAATGGGGAAAAAGCGTAAATCATGCTGCCTCAAATTAAATTAATAATTAATTAAACTTATATCAAAATTAATCAACAACTCGTAGAATTAAATTTACTTATGATTAAAATAACAAAATACTTAAATGAGATTTATATAACATTAAAAACGATACCGATTGGTCTTATATTATCGTCGAATTTGTCACATAGTTATATATAAAAGTCATTTGTAAATAACATCTATCTACCCTGTAACAAGTAGACTCAAGTTTAAGATTTCATACTTAAATAATAAAGAAGAATGTACGCGTAAAGGATATTATAAAAAGGGAATTGCACATCGCTATATTCCTTTTCTATGTGCATCTACACTATTTTAGGTAATTTTATTTAAGTAGGTAGGTATGTAAATAAGTACCGAACACAACATATCGCCCGTTCACTTAATAGTTATAATCGTATACCACACCGAGTCTAAAGTAATGGTTGTTATTACATCCGACATTGTACATTAGTAATCCAAGAGTACGTTAGAAACCGGGCATTTGTAATGTTTGGTCGGGATAATGAGGTTTACTTAAAACGATTTACATGTAATACATTCCGTCGTTAATAGTACGTGCTCACCCGTAATTGAGTTGAGAGTAGTGGACCGTTGTTTGCTAAAATTAAAGTTGAGAGGAGTGACGTCCTGGCCTGCCTTGTCGGCCGAGAATTCGAGGATGCCGCGGCTCGCCGGCGACTCGGTATCTTCGTCACTGCATTGGGAGTCCTGTCACGATAATATATAACGTACATTAAACATGTTTGTTGGTAAAATATCAATTTACGATTGATGTTAGTATGAATTGACATCTCAAGGGTGGGGTCGAGGCACAAATCCACACACATTTTATTGAACCTTACAACTAAATCTTATTTAATTAAGCCATATGACGCATACATATTTTAAACAGACAAGACATTTCGTTTTACTGGAATTTTCTATTTTTTCTATATTATTAAACTTTCTACATCTACAAGAGCAATAGCCTAAGCAAAATCTTTATCAAAGATAAATGGTCTACATTAAGAAATCAGTACTAAAAAGTTTACTACATGAAAAAACTATATTTATCTAAAAATAAACATTTCATTTTTCATTTGATGTTTTATGTAGAGAAAAATGTTTATGTCATCACACTACGCTAAGCTAACAAACACTATGGAAAAAAATAATTATGTTAACATGCCGGACCTTCAAATTGATGTTTGACTTATGAAACAAATACCATTATATTCTTTCATATATTACGGTCGCATATTAAAATCGTCGGTAGAATTGTTTACGCGTTAAATTTTATGTTGAAGCTTACACAAATTTTCCAGGGTAATAAGTATCGAAACATTGCAATTATGAAGCGGCCATATAATTTCATATTTTTTATGTTATCGTAACAATCAGACATATAGTCTGCGTGATGTTAAATTGTGTCTGCTGTTCATAGACTTATGTTTTTGATTTCTAATGGTGCAGGAGTCGAACTGAACGTAATCATATATACATTACTAATCATTAGGACATATACACTCATAACCAAAACCAGTCCATAGTTAGTTTTAGGAACTTTCAACCGCGTTTAATTATATAAGTAATTAGAATAGTAAACGAGTATAGAGCTCGCATGGTGTTAAATTGATCCACATTAATCTCCATAAAGGACGCACACGTCCACCCCAGGAGTTCTGAAGTCTGATGCGGTGGAGCTTTTGATTACAATGGAACGGCTCAAGAAGGTGAATTCAGCTTACCACAGCCTTTTAACCAATATACTGCAGTGTTACACAGTTGTATAAGGCAGAAATAGTTGTGCAAATAAAACTGAAGCAGATAGCACGCACCACCTTGTCTGCAAACGTCTCTGTGTGCGGCCGGCGTGTGGTGCGCGCGTATGCCTCGCGTAGCAACCGCGCGTCACATGGGTTCTCGTAGCGCATTCTACGCCGAGGCTCGATCCCTCCCAGTTCCTCCTAGTCAGATAAAAATAATAATTTATAATCTCATACGTTCGTAAGCATGAATAAATATAAAAGATTTTTATATTTTTTCATGTTTACGAATTATTTTACAGTCCACTTGATGATAGTACCTTTGCCGCCCACGGAGATCTATCTAATCAACTCTAAAAAGAATATGAGTTCCACCTGAAATCGATCACGGATGCTTCATATGCGATTACCGTCAATGGTAAACATTACAATAAGATTTATTAATTACGGTGTTTCGGACCTTATATATTGCTCTGTAATACTCACATCCCGCATGTTGTAAGTGATCTCGAGGTTATTGACGAACGAGCTTCGGAACTCCGGGTAGAAGTCGAGTACGTCGAGAAGGTCGTCACGATGCACACGATGCAGGTCGCAGTAAGTAAGCGCACGAACACGGCAGTTGCTGCGACCTACCGTCGGGTACATGCACGGATTCTCGCCGAAGATGTCGTCCTTGCCTGAATCAAAACAAACAACGTGAGATAAAACGAAATGTACGAGACTAAAATAGAGTCGATACAAGTTTAGAATTTATTTTCTCTGTTATACATGTCCCACGTCGCTTTCACATTTCTATAACCCCTTATTAGGTTTCAGAACACGAGTAATAAATGGATATTTGTAATATTGCTTCGTCTGTACAAGGGCGAATGAAATTAGAATTTCAAATCAGTAAGAAAGATAGTACAATTCCATGTGTAGTTAGTAAAAGATCAAGAGTTAAGCACCGATCGCTGCGATCGGAACTTAAATCCCTGACAATTGGCAAATAAACTAATTTAACATAAGTATTAAAAAAAACCGTTGTTAATCTTACCTAAGATAGCCATGACTATATCATCCTTAAGAATTTCGATAGAGCCCCTAGATATGAAGAATAGAGACGTGAGCACGTCGCCTCGATGGACAAGCGTTTCACCAGGGGGTGCGTGTGTTGTTTTAAACCTCAAGGAAAGAGCTCTGAAATATAATGTAATAATGTTGTAAGAATTATTATATTAGAATTATTTTCAAAATTAAAGTATAAAACTGTACGTTATATGTACAATATTCTATTGATTTCACGAATGCGGCCTGCTGTGGTATTTTAGATGGGCTGTAGCGGGTGACTTTTCAAATAATTACGTAAAGGTTTCGCTAAATATTCGTTTTTCGTCTTGATGGATTATATTATAGTTGTACTGGAGAGATATCACTGTCGTAGGTACTCGTAATCTCGTTATTCGCTTACAAGCAATTATTGTTTCATTTGTAACGTTGCGGTTGCTTTATTAACAAGCGATGCGACTATATTTGTTTAAGAGTAGTGACGCATCTATGTTTGATCTCAAATGGGACTTCCATCCTGTTTGCAGGTTGTAAGTCGATGTCCTTGGTGCGGCAGCGTCCACTTTACTTTAAGAGACCTTTGTTAGTCTAATATGAAAAAGATAACGGTGGTAACTTTAAAAAAGGCAGACGACAGCATTCCAAGTATTTTATATTTATAAATACCTTAAACATCCCGGACTAGCCCCTTCGAAGGCAGCGCAGTTTGCAAGCAGATTGCGGTTAAGATGGAGACAGATGTCCGCCTGAAGGCACTCGGGGAAACCTTTTAGTACACTTGATGTGTCTATGCCGTTCGTATAGCTCCACGCGTGTTGGAAATACTCCTCTAATCGTTGCCGCAAAGGGTTTGTGATCTGTCAAAGAATAAGTTGATCAATATTGGTTTTTATTTATTATATTTATGATTTTTTATTGGCTACAATTTCCTCGCAATGGGAAACTTAAATATTTATAACTATGCATATTACTCCAGTCCGTAACTGTGATAGAATGTCGGAAATAAAAAGTAAGTATTTTAAAGTTCAATAACTTCCACCTACCTACACCTATATAGTACCTACATATATAGTTTAAATAAGGAATATCTTATAAGCTGTGAAGACCATGTAATTCAACACTAAAATTGTATTGTCCACTTAAAGCATAACTTCAGCAGAGAATAACACACAAAAATCAATATTTGAATGAAGAGAAAATTAAAACTGAATAATAAAGAGGGTTTCGAGTTGTAGAGGGGATCGGAATGAAAGTATTATGAATTCAGAGTAGTGAATTATGTAACACAGGCTGATGCATTTCTGCAAAAAGGCAGGAAGTTTCCGTCCAAGCTATTAAATTACTTAGAGCCATTACCTGATGGAAGCGGATAAACTCGCGGACTCTTAGTATTTGTGTGTGGTAGCGCGCCGTTCCAGAGTAAAGTCTTTGTATTATTGCCGATACGTTTCCAAATATACTGGCGTACATGAGAGCTGGAAATTAACAAATTATTAAAATAATTCCTTGAAGTAATCCTTATAGTAATAAATATAGGAATAGTAAATATACAGAACATTTAAAATTATTTTTATATTAAAAGAGTAGCAATCGAGCAGGCAGAAAACCTGACAATGAGTCGTCACTGTAGCCACAGAGATCCATATTCAGTCTCAAACAGAATTCGAGTCCTATCTAAGTTTCTATGTAGATGCTATGATAGTCCTAAGGAGTATCCACACCTTTGCAATCGAAACCCATCAATTGCTTTACGGGAGCGGTAGTGGTAACTCCTCGGTAAAATTATAGTTTTATTGTGTTTATCGATGTAAATTAAAGACAAGTTTTTATTTAAAAATTACCTATATACTCTTTGAACGTTTAATGGTTACATTCTTAAATAGACATCATACTTTAAGTGTTTTTTCTTTTCCTTAAATCAGTAGTTACATAATGTATTAACTTAAATGTAGAGTACTTACATCCAACAAGCATGACGAATATCGTGAAACCTTTTTCCACGTCAGTATTGGGCGCTACATTTCCGAAGCCGACGCTCGTTAGGGAAGTGCAAGTGAAGTAAAGCGCGGTGATATAACGAGATCTAAAATTCAAAACGACCAGTTATACCTACACAGTGCGGTTTCTGCAGTATTTAAAGCAAACTAGTTATTTATGCTGTACTTACCGCATTGAGGGGCCTGTGGAGTTGTCGTAAGAGGCTTGAACGTCATTTGCGAGGGCATCTAACCAACCAATGGGGGCGTGAAGTTGTGGTCTTTCCCAGCTTCCAATCGCGTACCTAAAGATATATTAAAATTGGAAAATAACTAAGAATAATATTTTAAATTGACAACATGCTGTACGTAGGTAGTAAAGCTCCTTACGACTTGCGGAGACATTCTTGTCATATTCATCTTTTTCTGATTTCTTTATGAAATTGAAGTAACAAACGAGCAAATCCACCTTATTTTAAGTCACTGCTGACAAGATTTATCAGTAGCTAACTTTACGTGAAACATATGTAATCCATAACAGTCCACGTCCTGAGAATAAGAATGAAACGTCTAGGAAAAGAAATTATATCCACACTCTCAAGAGTGTCCCTTAAACTGAAACATTGTTATTAAAAAACAGAAAAGGGGTAGTGATGTTGTTTCCACAAAAAAAAACCAAAAATTCTACATCTTAAGTTACTACCATTAAGGTTAGGTGTAGTACTTAAATAAGACTTTTCAAATTTGTAATAGGGAGTAACAACACACCCGTGACAAATCAAAAACAATTTGTGGCAGATAAAGGTAGAACATGAATCCAATCTGTGACTGATTGTAGTCTATATTTGCAGTGACTAATTAGTATCAGGTAGCTTGTTTGATCGTTTGCTACATCTACACACAAAAATATCAGAAAAAAGCTTACCATAAGCAAGCGAGCCAATGTGCGATAAGAACGAAGGTAGCCATAAGTAGAAGAAGGACGGCAGTTCCGTATTCGGAGTATCTGTCAATTTTGCGTGCGACACGCACCAGCCGCAACAACCGTGCCGTCTTCAACAAACCGATGAGGGTGGTTGTCTGTAAACATTGACAATAGCTCAAAAAGCCGCATAATCACCAGCAGTTATTTTAGCCGCAAAACGAACTCAAGCTTTATATGAACGTTCGCGTATTACTAAGTAGCATCAATGAGGCTTCGCAGCAGTATTCACTTCAACCAAGCAAAAAGTTTTCTATGATTGTACTATGAGAACATCTCCCGAGCTCAGCCAAACTGAGATAGTTTGCAAAATTACAAGCAATTGTATTAAAACTATAAAATTAGCTGGCATCATTATAGGTTGCGGTGCAGATAAATTTATATTAAATTCTAAAGTTTTCGATTCGTACTCGAAGTGAAAGGTAAATAGTTTGCTCTCTCTAAACCGGGTTACGAGTAACTACAAGTATGCAGCATTACGTTTTAATGTTGTTTTACATTTACGAATTACTTTGGAAATAAAATAATGCTATTATGGGGAGCACACTTCGAATGGTACGTAAGCTACGTTTATATGACTTTTAATACGTTATCGTTTATTTATCCATATGAATGTGGTGTTGGTACAGGTGCGTGATGATGATCGGTGCCATTCACCTTTGATTGTTTTTTAATTAGTGACTCACTCTGTACAAAAGCGATCGATCTAAACGGGGTTTAAAACTAAGTGTACTGCTACAAGTGTCCAAGTTTTATACGACTGTACGTTAAATGTTTAATTGTTATTACAGGTATAACTGGGTCGATTCTACGCTAGCCTCGTTACATAGCGTGACTACGGGGTTTACAGATCGATATGGCGGTACCTGTGATTGTCGCTTTGCGTTATAACGTTCCTTAACTATTCAAACTGTTATTGTGAATTGCTCGTAACGAGTTTCTTGACATCCCGCTCGCTTTTCTAGTTCTGAACAGGTATATGGATGATATTTAATTTAAATAAGAAATATTTTTAAATATGGCTTATTATTTTGATAAAATGTAAAACATCTAATGTTAGACATTTATTAAAAGATAATAAAATCGTATTTTTCCTAGCATTTCTACGTTTCTTTTTATTGTGTTATATTATTGGAATTTCTAACGCTATTTGTTAATTCAACATTCGAAATTGTGAGTGAATATATAATATTCTTGTTTTTGCTTTAAAATTATTATCATCAGTTTGTTAAGGATGTCACAATTTCAAGAAAATAAACTAAATAATATGATCATTGAAAATTAAAGCATGTGGCATTTACTGGGATTTAAATAACAAAAGCGGAAATAATATGAGAAATAAGATGACAAAATTATTATAAAAATAAATTTAATTTTAATCACGAAATGAAAATAACATAAGAATTCAGATTAATTAAAAAAAATTGAAAAACGTGATTGTCAATTAATTAAGATATACAAATTACATAAATTTTAAATTCGGAAAGTTTACCGAATATTGTTAAATTAAACAACTCAGTAAGTGAACGGGATTTAATTTTCATGTATATTATTTCTGATGTAAGGTGGGTGCTATAAGTATGCTATTAATGTTCTGAATATATACTTTGTGCTTAGTCATGTTGTGAAAAGGCGATTATTTGATTTGTACAAAAAATTTCGTCTGGGAAGTGTGAGCGTATCGGCTACCAAGCTCTGTGCATCTCACTGCTTGCTCTTTAACTATGGAAAAAGCTCATGACCATGTCTCTCATATCTACTTATGCGTAAGGTACCATAACAACTTCATATTTTATACATAATGCTTACTCAAATACCGAGCAGTTAATAAATAATCTCTGAGGTCAATACTAAGTACCATGTTACTTTTGTTCAATGCGGCACAAAATATGAAATACCATGCTTTAACAAAAATTAGCAGATGCGTCGGCAATCTTGAACATATCTTGCCATCAGAATCGTTACCACTTCGAAATACCACAAATTCTTAAAGATTCATTTATTCAGTTGAAAGTTTTGTAATTTATATTAAATTGTTGTTGATTATTGTAAGCCTCTGAAATTACCATTATGCGTACCATTATGCGTACGTAAAATTAAACAAGTTAATCGGTTTTTCCACATTAACATTATTGTCAGTTGAAATATTTCCTTATCGTTAATTTTAGTGGCTAAGCTAGTGATTTTAGCAGGTGAGCAATTTTAATGTTTGGTACTGTGTAAAATTTAAAAATTAGATCATTGCTCATGGGAAGCGTCCTTATCTTCCATTTACGCATTCGCTTAGATGGTGGATTTACGGCTAGTGGAAAACAATTTATAAATTATGTCAACTAAAAATACATAATAGAGTGGCAGCAACATAAAAATAGTTCACAAAGATGGTATACCTCATCACTTTCCAGCCCCTGCTGTAACAAGAAATGGTATTACAAATTCAATACGCACCCACCTTGGGCTCTCTTCATACCGTTTAGACTTTCAAACAAAACGAATAAATGAGCTATCTGAGGACAATTATATTTTATAAAAGCTATTTTGTACATAAGGCCTCAATTTTTAAGTATATAAAATAAAAATAATGTGAAATGAATATCGATATACAGAAATAATACTGACGTATGACTAGTGACTGTTCGATTATATTTTAAACAAAACATAATTAGCCAATTGGTTTTAAATTTAAAGTGGGGCTTTGTTGTGATCGGCATTTAAATTAATTTATTAATTAAATTATTTAAGTTGTGTAATAACATGTTTAAGAGTGACAGTTGCGACAACTGCATTCCACTACTGTACGTGATTGGCTAAAATTTATCCAGAGCTTCATTTGTCCGAAAGTATCACGAGACATGGGTTCAGTAAGCGGTGGGGATTTGAAAAATAAAAACGCTTTAAAGATAGTTTGTACGCATTCATATTTCTTCCTCTTAAAGTGGCCCTTGTGAAAATGTAACTTGACCTAGTTCGCTTCTATACCGACCTATTTCATCATTCTCTAAACTCTGAACGGAGTGAGTCGTTTACCACTCGAATATGCATTAAAATAAACTCTCATTAGTCTAAAACATCGAGTCACGATGATGTTAATGTAATACGAGATATGCAGTTTGGTGAGTATTGTCAGTGATCTAATACTGTAACGGTAGATATTTCACATTCTTTTCATTTCGGACAACTGATCGCCTGGTGTCTAATCATTTCTAAAAAGTCAGGCATAAATTTTCACAGTCTAAATCTAGTGTTTGTGTCTCGTGTGTAATGGAACCATGAGGTGGGTTTAGATGCGAGGTAAAAGCAGCTCACTTCGTCGGTATCGGTGCCGAAGAGGAGTAAGTCGAATGGAATGGCAGCGACCAGATCAATGACGAACCACCCGCGCAAGTAGTGCATGGCGATCTTCGCGGGATCGGACTCCACCTCGTCGGCTGCGTTTACGTATGTTGTGCGAAAATTTATTAAGATGTCTATTATGAATGTGACGTCCACTGCAAAAAGAAAATTGAATTAGATAGCTCGTTAAAGTTAAAATAATTACTAACTTACTATTATATAAAAATAAAATGTAGGCATTTTGTTTATTTCTTTAACGCAAAACTATAGATTTTGATTTAATTTAATCTGTTCTTTACTAACTTGGTCTCATCAACTGACTAACTGGCAACGCTATATTATATTTGAACTGAGCAATAACCAAAAACAATGATAGTTAAGATGATCAACATTTAAGTAATATTTTTCAAATAATGTATTACAATACAATATATCAGCAAACATGTAACCTTAAACTTACAAGTTAAGTTTAATAATATATAAATGTAGAAATCGTTTACCAATCATGTCGATGACAACAATAGGGTCCTGGCCGAAGCCACGTGAACGCTTGTCAAAGTCGGGCTCATTCAATTGGAAGGCGGCCACGTACGGTGTGAATATTGCAGTATAGATGACTAATATAAGGATCAACCAATCCCAAGCGGCCTGAAAGAAACACAGTTCATGGTACACAAGATAAAATTTGGTCGTTTGTGTAGTTATAATTATGTCATTTCAATAATAATAATAAACAATTAAAAGTTGTTATACTTATGAATAGAATAGAAAGGGGGGAGGGGGCTACTTAAGAATAATAACTGAGTAGCCACTACAATGTAGGAGGTTCTTGAATTAAAATAAGATCTTTAAAATTATATGTAGGGACCTCAATGAAAACTTCAACGAAAACTATTATGATGTGGTACGATGTTTTGTGAAGTAGAAAAGCATTACTCCAATTATTTCCACATTTAGGAGACGACATAGCAGACGACGTCTTACTCTAAAGTTTTTTTTATTTTACCAACACTTTAAACAGGTACCAACGCGAAGACAAGTGTGGTGATAAAGATCAATCCCCTTTACTAGGAAAAGTTGCATCCAGCTTAAATTCTTATTACTGTGTGTGATTGTGTATTAGGGAAATCCATGAAGATACAGAAAGTAGTTCATAGAATCTATATTGAGAAAATCATTAATTTAGTATTCAATTATCAAAGGTACGATCTTTCCGTACGACGTATCCTTTGTATTGCGCCTCTAGAAGTACCAACACTACATGTATTTCT
This sequence comes from Phocides pigmalion okeechobee, assembly GCA_018251015.1. Lineage (NCBI taxonomy): Eukaryota > Metazoa > Arthropoda > Insecta > Lepidoptera > Hesperiidae > Phocides > Phocides pigmalion. The sequence goes on along the minus strand of DWON01000475.1, from coordinate 4,024 downwards.
GTAGCAGCATTTCACAGCAGTTTGCAATGTTTAACAAAGTTCGACCGGTGAAGTAACATCGCCACTCTCATAATTTGCCTCTCTGTCCTTAGAATTAACAATACAAAAATACATGACATCAGAAAAGATTAATTTTTATTAAGGTTGGATGATGAGGTCTATTGCCTGCACAAACCTATCGCAGAAAGCTAAAAATGTCCATGCAGACTATGGAAATCTACACACCATTTCAAACAGAGCTGAAGTTGTATCTGAGGACGTCCTCAGCTATATTGTCAAACATAAGGGCTAAGATTATCACTTAGCTTCGTAGTATATCCGGCAACCGCACCTCTCTTACCCGACCATAATAGTTATTTCAAGGCAAATTATGAAGACGGTGATAGTCCCTCCCCGTCAAACTATTTGTCAACTACTGGGACGGTAGGGCCGACGTAAGCGAATATCAGAGTAGTATATTTATAATATAGAATTCTTACATATGCTATTAAATTATATAGGAAACATAAAAAAACGAGTCGAGTTCAGAACCTCCCCTTTCGAGTTTTTAAAATCGTTAAAAAAGTAGAACGAACAAGCGGCATATTCATTTCCCTGAAAAATAATAGCTTTAGAACATAATTTTTACTTTTGCGTGCTGAATACAAGCGAGGTCAATGCGACAAACATTTTTACTAAGCAATGTATTGTTATTAACTGAATTCCACAAAAATGCATTAAATATTTAAATACTATTGCTGTTTCCGGCCACTTCATTGCAGTACCTGCATGTTTATGACGAAGCAAATTTGCGGATTGGTAGACTTCATACAATTAAGCAGTATTTGAATTATTTATAAAATACGTAATTGAGATACAAATACAATAACATTAAAACTGTAATGTGTGCTTGGTATTTGAAATACCTGACACTAAAATACATTTGCACATTAATACATTTAGCCATCTTATTAACGATAGCGCATTATGATACGATACATTATTATGTTCATGGAAGGAAATTATTCCTTTACTAATTAATACGCATATATGACAGTATTTTCTAATATGTATTTAAAAAAAACATGATTAAAATATTTTATATTTCAAGTACATGACTTAAAATATTTCGTAATTTGTATTTTAATAAAAGTAAAGCATGTATTTTGCCTAGTTATATTTTTGAAGACCTTTTGGATTTTTTTGTGTAGTTCCTTCTTTCTTACGCCTTAAGAAATTACATGTAGGTATATCAAAATATGTATAGAAGGTTCCTGCCTCGAATAACTATCTTTAACTACTGCAGTTTTGATGTTTCTGATGTTCATACTGCTGGGCTGGATTATATTATTATTATTTACTCAACTTACTTTTTAACTTTTGAATAAGAAGTGGCTACTTAATTATAATAAGTTTTCACTTAAATTATTATAACAACTTACCAAAGCAAACCGTCTATGCTAAAAAAGAACGAATAATTGAATGAAAAAAGAATAAAAAAATGTTAATAATCATACGTACCTTATAAGGAGAATGGTGGAGGATAGTGCAGGGGTGGGATGGTTGCGTGGTTCCCTTGTGGCCTCCTGTCGCACCTAGTGACAGAACCTGTGAACAACGAGGCATGTACTAAGTAAGTGTTATTGCATGCAAGTAACATAGGATGTTGAAGAAATACCTTTACAAGACTTGTGAAGGTTTTTATCGAGTAACAAACTCAACAATAACATTTTTAAACTTTTTTTGTTTGACTACTTTAGCTTAAAAATATATTTATACTTATTACGCTCATAGGTTATAGGTTATTCTGTAGCTTTCAGTTGACTGCCAGGATGTAAAACTTTTTGTAAAATAGATTTTTAGTACTCATAAATGATTATCTCGACATTCGTCGTTTGTCCATATATTTATTCTATTATTTCCATTATATTCGAGAACTAATTTGAATTATTATTCAATGCTTGTAAAGGTATTTTTCAACATGTACAATTATATAAAAATGTTTACTTTCTATTGATAGTGTGTTTCACGTTAGAAAGATACTTACTAAATAATTATGATAAATGGATTGACAATTTTAATGAAAGAAGCTCAACTTAAGTAATTTATGATATTGTGATTATTATTACATTATGTTACAATATTTTAATACCATTTGTTGATTGATTTAACCTATACCTTGTAACATTCTATTTTTACCTGTTAATACACAATGCAATTGGTATAAATAAAATAGATAGCATTAGGGAGTGAAGAAATCTAAAAAAAATTCAACATCTAATGTGACAACAGCATTGCGAAGAAGCGAAAACTCATCGTCAGAAGCTAATTTACCCTGTGACTGTTTGTGTTGTTATAAAAACGTTGCGCGTGATAACTATCATTGACAATGAGTATACTAGTATTATTAATAATACAAACTTTATCAAGTATTACTAGTATTTTTCAACGATGAATAGTAGGTAGTATTACTTACTAGTATTAGTGTGTTATTAGTATTTTTCACTCTTCAACTGTTTTACAATTCAGATGCATTTTAAAACTGAAGTTTGTCATCAGGTCATTAATTTCTGACTTCATGAATAGCCAACTAGCGGAAGCTGTATACGGAAGTGAAAAAAAGCTAGAAAAAGCTTCCTCAACTGCGCACACATATCGCGAGAAGTAGAGTATTTATATAAACATATTTACATTGCGCGCTGTGTATTAAATACTTTTAAGATTTGTGTTTTACTAAGCATGAGAGTAAACATTCTAAGTGAAACCGTGTTTAATGTAGTGTACATACATCTGATATAAGAACAAACGGAGTATAAAATATAATAATAATATCACGTATTTTCTTTCATATGTCATCTTTAATATTATTGAGGTACCGGCAGGATCGTAAGTTATAAAGTTTATTATGTGTAACAAAAATGTATTATAGGTATATTATTATCGTCAACCTTATTGTCCCAATGCTGAACTGGAATGAATCACTTTTCAGAGTAAACAGTATTATGGTTCACATACGATAAGATATTCCACAACGCTGGGCAAGTGCCAGTATAGTAGTAATGTAGATTTAACTACGGTGTTTCCCTTTGTCATTGAAATAAGCTCCTCCGTGTTCCGGAAGTTTAATTTTATATCATAAAGATATCATTGCTATTAGCAGCATTGAAAGTAATCTTAAAAGTTACATATTATTATTTTAATGTTCTTTAAACTATTTTTAAGCAATAAAAATGGAGCATATTCTTGCGCGCTTGCTAATTTATAATATTCCTTGTTTTCTATTATTTACACTATTTTATCATATATTATTATATTTTTTAACATTTCCAAATTCAATTCATTTCAGTTTAATAATCGGTTTTTTAAGTTCAAGTGCAACTACGTTGATATTTATGTTTAATTGGGTTATCAAAGTAATTTTAATGTCCTTATTTGCATTCAAAGAAATTTTAACTTAAAATAAATATAAAATAGACTATAAATACAACGAACGACAACAAAACTATATTAGGTAGGTATATCAAAGTTAAGTAATGTCATCCATAATCAAAGTTTATAGTTATTTAGCAAATCCGATTTGAAGAGGCTACTAAGCTTAAACAGACTAGGTAAAGGCTTATTTATTTTTTGGTTTATTTTTTTGTAATAGATATTTTACATATGTATATGAATTATTTTTAATTTTATCAGGTAACATAGGATGACATAAGGGTTAAGTAATTTATATATTGATGTTGTAAGAATACTTACATACTACAGTAACAGCATACTGTGTTGGACATGAACATAAAATTAATACTTTATATGATATTTACAATAATAATTGAGATTTATGGAACAGCAAAAAGTTGTGGTCGGCAGTTAGTCGCGAGTTTGCACTAGGTTTTTAACTTTTGTTCGATTTGTTTTTCTTTTATCCTTGATAAAAGGAAAATACACTTTACATATACATATATATAAACATTCATAATATTTGCATCAGATTCATATTTGGACTACGAAAATATGATCATGTTTCCGAATTCCGCTCTAAACTCAAGTGGCT
>DWON01000474.1:0-32925 GCA_018251015.1 Phocides pigmalion okeechobee | reverse complement strand
AATTTCGTAATAAAAGTACTTCACTAAGTTCAACATACGTAGTTTATTTCGCACCCACTGCCCCTATTATAACTCGTGTACTCGCTATCTTTCTAAACTATATTAGAATGTATATGTTATCAATGAGAGAATTAAAAAGTGTGCCTAGAGTTCCTTACAACGGCTTTTTTATCTCTTTTCAACCTTAACCAACAGGGCGCTTAAAGCCGACGAATTGAGTTCATTCATATTGTACCTTTGACATTTATCAACAGTATGTACCACAAATACATTGTAATGAAATAGAATATTTTTATTTGAATTTCATTTGTACATTATACTATCAACTTTCATCGGTATTATTTTATTAATAATATACATGCTGCTTCCATTATGTAACTTAATATATTGCTTAATGTCATATTTAGTTAATTAGAATATTATTACACAAATAAACTGAACAAAATGATATTATTTAACATATTATATTAACAATAAATGGTATTATTGTTAATGGTTGCCGTAAGATATTTGTGTAGATGTAAAAGGAATTAGATTATGGTAACAGTTACTAACAAGTTAGCTAGCAAACTAGGGTAAGCAGGGTAACTCCAACAAACAAGTTGCGATAAGCAACTTTGAACGCGTACATATCTACAGCACAGGACAATACTCGCTTCGTATCTGATCAGTTCTATTGTTCCTTTAATTAATATTACAAATCGTTCATCTCTTTCACAATAGAACAAATGGAAGGATTGAAATCTTGATTAATTTCTGCAATTGTAGAAATCCACTGAGAATTACTCAGAGCTAATACTCAAATACCCAAACATTTTAATCGAGTCAAAGAGTTTATAATTCGTGGCAAAAAAGGACCAAGTAAAATTTAATGTATGAATAATTGAAAACAGAGGTAAAAGGCACAAGTAGGGTCGTTATAGCTGCCCCTTCGGGAAATGAAGCGACGGAAAAATTTTATTCGACCGGAAAATTTTTTCATTCGCCGAGTAACTGGAAAATGGATTACATTATTAACTAAATGTTATTTATATAATGTTTAAGAAAATGTTTTTAAATCGGAAATTCATTTAGGAATTGCTTTAAGTTTTATTGATGTGAAATACTTCTCAGTGCATTAAGTATACATACACCATCTACTATTATTTTCTAATGATTGCAATAAGTCTGTTTCAGAAAACTACTCTTAAATTTGTATATTAATTGAATAAGTAAGTATACTATTGTAATGTATTATATCAAGAAAATATGTTTTCGTATTAACAATTATATCCCTGTAAGTTACTATGTTACACCAGAGACAAAATCGCAATATTTGCCGCCCCGCAGTTTGTTCAGTCCGCCCCGTTGCAGCAGTGTTCGGCTCCGGTGTTGTGACAAGAGATCAGCCACCGCTAACAGCGCCGGCTCGCTCCACAAGCGTTTGCTTATACCATCGCAACTGTTCCCTCATTTGCATTTCGCACACCATCAGTAAGCTTTATCAAAGTTACTGTAAACATATACATATAGATACATGGAGGAATCTTTTGTATATTATATATCACTACTCCAAAACATTCTGTAGTGATCCGCATTTGATCTACAAATATTTACTAGGTCAAGTAAGTCATAATATAATGGAATTCAATGAGTTTCCTCACTTGCATTTCACATTTTGTCAATTCCTTAAGGTTTCATTTATATAAATAATATACAAGCAATGTGTATATTTTAACTTTGTATGACGATGTTTAAAATTATGATACGTCTATGAGGGTGCATCTCTTTAATAATATTATACTGATTTTAGAAGAAACAATAACAAACAAAAGTCACTTTATAATTTCAAATATTCTTCTCATGAGGGAAGTTAGTGGTTTAAATCCCAGGTTGATATTTTTGAAGTCATGTGCATTTCTGAAATTAAATAACTGCTGTCATAAAATGGAAATTTGTCAGCTCGGACTTCACTAAAATAATTATACCTAGAGGCATACATGTGTCATAACGAATAATACATATGTTCCTATTTATGGATTTAATTATATAGTACCATTTTAGTTACTGTTTAAGATCTTTTTGAAGCAGTAACCCGTCGCTGTAATTATAACAAGAGATTATCTGTCCCAAGCACCTCCTGGTTGCGCTCAACTAATATTTGCTCATACGACGCCACAACTGTGTCCTTATTTGCATTTCACACTGTTAGAGAGGTTTATTACTGCACTTCGTCCTTACAGCTTATCAAGTGATATGAATGAAGAAATATGAATTACTGATTAATACTTAAATGTAAAAAAAAACTGTAAATATCATGTGTAGGAAATGAAAACAAAAGCAACATATAAAAAAATGAAGTAAGTGATTTTAGTTTTTTTCCTTCAAATATTAAGAACGCAGGTCTTACACATTTATTATTAAGTACTTCCTAATTGCAACTGATAATAAAAATACAGTAAAGAAAATCATAAAACTAATTATAATAAATTCTAAATCTCTTGTTAACGGCGGCGTCAATCAAATATGGAGACTAAATGTTTGAAAACATTTTTGGCACTCTGACCGTACCAAAGGTTTTAAAAGCCAAGCGGAATAAACGCATAATCACTGTTTAGTAGAAATTAAAAGCATTTTAAAAGTTAACTTCAAATAGGACTAATTTCATAAGCAGATGATAAGTAAAGATACACCGTTTTTTGTTATAGATTTAACAAACAAGCACATAATCCACATATTGAGTGATCGCTGCAACCCATATACATCTGTAAGAAATTCTATGCAGAAAAACACTTTTGGCTTGTTGTTCGTTCTTCGGAATAACATGTAGTGTCGAAAAAGAAAATCTTCCTCATCATGCTCTTTCAACCAGAGCACATTAGTACTACGATGCTCTTATAGGGCCAATAGTTATAGTTATTGGCCAAATGTCATGTTGTACTGTTGCTGGCGAACAGAGAAGGAATCTGCAATATTTGACTTTATGATTTGAACACAATAATATAGATTTCTTGAAAGGGTAATGAGTCGACTATGATCGTCAACTGTTGAGAAGAAACATCCTTGACTTTTTACCTAAAGCAGTACACAGATACACAGAGAAAGCTGCCGTTTTGGACTAGACTGGAACATCAAATGATTAATGGCGTAACACTTCTAGGAATAATTTTAATATTTAGTAAAGATCATCTTGAATTTACTAATGATTCTTCTTATGCCGCTTCCTGTAGTGCGCTTATATTAATAGTACAATTAATTAAAGTTTTATTTTTGACTGTCCACTGGCCACCTCGCGTGTATTTTCGGGATATTCGGATCGGTTTCAGATCTTTACGATACGGTTTTTTATGATCTCCTGTCGGTCGCTTTTAGATAGTGAACTAGTCAGACTATTCTAGAAAATACACTCGAGTTCGTCTGTCTGATAATTTTAAATATGTGTAAATCTACTTGATTTATTGAAAGAGGTTTAATTTAATGTTGTCATATTTTAGCTCTGGAATACCCTCATATAGACAGTGCCAAGAACACCCATCTTGCAACAAAAGATTAGTGGATGTCAGCACTTGGTTCTCTACAAACATTTACATTCACGTAAGACACACAAGTGTACGCTCATTAGCATTGCATAGTTTGTAAATATCTAAGCTTTTAGCTTCACTGAATGTACTTCGTTTGAACTTAAAACTGGTTGCTGTTCATGAAGTATGTTTCTAGAGTTTTAGTGAGTTCATAAAAAATTACATATATCTCAATTAAATTACACTGTTTTTGTGTGATCTTTTGAATTATATAATGAAGTTTTGTTTGTACCTGGAGAAACGTTTATTATTTTTATGTAACGTGATACACAGGAATAGAAAGTAACGTTAAACATATTCATTAAAATTAAATATTCATTGCCATAACAGCAAAACAAAGCAAATAATAGAGTGTTTTCCCTAAATGGGTAGATTTGATTAATAAATTCACTGACACAAATTTATTTCCCAAATAAAGTAATGTTCACAGAAACGGCCCTTTCAACTTAAAAGGGAAACAATACATTTGGCTCATTAATCAACGTCACGTCTTAACACAACGAGAATGACCGATTTCCTCAAGATAGAGTGGTCTGTCGTGAAAATTTCGCGGATAAAGTATGCGTCGGACAAAAAAGGATACACTTTGTATATTTTTTCTTTTTATACTCTTTAAATGTAAATCCATTTCGCGGTCCTATAAAAATACTCTGAATTTAAATAAGAATACGTGTAGTAAAATTCTTTGCGGTAACAGATACATAATGATTCTAAAATTTGAGTTTTATAGCAACAGAAATCATTGTTTTTAAAGAAGCCTTTGTTGTTCGACTCTATAATACCTATTTGTGAATTATTAAATGTCGTGTTTTGGTGTGAACTGTGCGGTAAGGGAGTGACGATCCGCTTAAACTTTATCCTTCAGATTGCAATACTATTTAGCATTAATCCTATTTAGGAATAAACCTTCGTGATCAGCAGTATTATTTTTCTTAAAGCTGGACGGGCTTGATTGTTTTTTTAAGCTATAATAAATTTGTTTTTCAGTGTAAGGAGGAAGATGGTGAAGAAAATATACTAATATGACATGATCTGAGTTTTCAGCCATAGTTGCAAATTTGATATTCTGTACTAACAAACTCCAGTGTGACTTGGAGTCTAAAATAAGTAATTTAGGTCACAATACCCATTAAAAATTAAGTATTACGACACGAACTCTTTTGTCATTCGCAGTTTAATTCTTGTATATCATTTGGAAAAGTGTTATTGAACATATAAGTAAGGCAACCAATCTTAATTCAAGCTCATCAATGCACCTTTATACGATCTCAGATAGGAATAACGTCTTGTTTAATCCATGGGTATTGATCACTCACTTTACATCAAAGGGTCGATATATTCGTTTGTTAATCTTTTACTATTAAAAGTGAAAAGGCTTGAAGCCTATTTGCTAATATGAATAAAATAAGCACTAATTGGCAATTGGTATTATACGGGATGGTATTTTTTTTTTAATAAAAGCGAAGCTACTTGCATAGAATTCCTAAACATTTCATATTTTCGTACCTACGTCCCACAACTTTGGTGCGTACACAAAACCATAATAAATGAGAAGTTAAAAGCGGGGCCGCTTCCCGCCTATTGTTTCGTGAGAGACAGGCAAAATTAAGGCACAAAGTTTTGTGTTTTCACTTTTAATTCTTGCTATCTGAAAGCAAAGTTAAAATGCAGATAATACCTTTACAGAACAGAACGGCGCGGTCAAATGCTGTAAAATATGTTCTTTTATTTCTCGGCTTTAATTAGATTCCTTTCCCACTCGTGGTATTTTCTTCATTTTTGTCTTTTGCTATTGAAGTGTGGCCTATTTTACTCTCATATTATTATTTGTGTGTTTTTACAGCATTATTTCATGTAATTGTTGAGAAAAGATTGCGATTTAAGATCGTTATTGACAGCGCTAAAAAGTTTTAAACATAAATATTATTCATTGAAACTTTTAAAACAGCTATCCTTTCTGTACACAAGTACATGCATTTTAGACGTACACGAATAAAAATACATTGAGGTTAGTAAGTCATGCAATACAAAAAGTAGGTTGCTTCCATTTGAATATCGCAGTTCATATTAGCTTGAAATGTGGAAGCAAAACGGCGTAAAATGTTCAAAGCGCGGTACAAAGGAAGCGACGCCGCTCTATGAGCGATAGAAAAAAATGTATCCCGGCTTTATGTAACGACTTTCAATTTACCGAATACGAGCACTCTTAAGATGGGCTGAGGGAGGGAGGCATCACTTCGCATCGAGTCAAGTATATTCCTCTGCCAAATAAGGCGTAACTTGCCCTTGCCGCAAATCTACATCCTCACGTGAAATGAAAACACCATTTCATTTCTATAAAATAGTGGTTTTCTATACACTTTTCACTTTAATGTCTTCTGAATGGTAAAACTATAGTACGATAAGAAAGGTACCACCGCCTCATTTATAATCTACCGTGGAGCAATTCGTGTGCTTCAGTTAGAGAGGTGTGATGGCAGGCGATGTTTATAAACGAGGTGATCTTAGTCCTTAAGGGTAGCAACGCAAATCACAAGTATCAGGAGCTTTAATCCTGTTTGAGATTGGATGTGGACGTGCATATAAATGTGAATTTGGATACTACGCCAATCACCTAAAATTAGGTGACCTGTGCGCTCGTTTGATGCTCATCCAATATAAAGGGATCTAAAAGCTATTACTGCATTTGGTGCCAGCGAGCGAAAATTTTGGGAAATAGATATAAAATTTATTATCGATATTGCTACATTAATATTGGAACATCAGAAATGCAGATCAACAGTAATAGAAGCAATTAATTTCATGTTTCGATTGCGTGTACACTTTGTTCTTTGACCCTTCCAGTTTAAAACCAATTAAATATACATTATTTGTCTGTTATAAAGTAAAATACTATTAAGGTCACATGGCTTATTTATCATCACCCTACGTATTTAAGGGTATTAATTAAGTTAAGTTTTGGGTCCGTTGTTTTTAGTTGAAATGTATTTAGGTAGACTTCACACACTTTGAAAACGATGTAAAACTTTCGCATTTTTTGTCGTTAAATCGAGAGGCAATAATGTTTAATACCTACGTCCCTACTAATATAATATGACAAGGCTAAAATTAGATGTCTGATTGACGTCCGGAGAAAGCCCAAGGACCTAAAGATTTTCAAAACGACCGACATTTTCACTCAAAAGTCTAATATTTAATCAATACATTTCCTAATTAATGTGTAGCTGTCAACATTTTACAACGTCTCTCTTATGTATTTTTTTAATTGACCCGATGTAGATACATACATTTATTATTCATACTTTATTATAAGTTACCTTTTATTGGCTGCCGCGTGTGTCACGAGCTACTTCGGTAGTACTATAATAGTTAGATAATTAGAAAGAATATTCTATAACTGGGCACGGATTTCCTTTCAGTATCAGAAGGGTTGGGTCATGTTAACTTCCAATTCCATTGAAAACTTTATAGATTTAGATTCCATTTAGATTTTCTCAAGACGATTTCTTTCGCTGTTGAAACAAATGATAATTAATTTCCAATGCGCTTATATCATCGAAAAACCAGAGGTGCCAGAGACTTGAACTCGGAACCATCCGCTTTGGGCCGTCATTATAACTCTACGCTTTCGCTACCTGGAATTCTTTTATGTAACAAAATGCCTTTTTTAATTTGTTTCACTTTATACGTAGTTGCCATTGAAATGTTAAACATGAATAGAAAAAGACATAACGAGCTGGCATTTCTTCGTGTGATCAACGTGCGAATTACGTGCTTCGAGCCCTGAATATTAAACGGGGGCGACAGAAAGTAGGGAATTTACGTGAACTTGGCCAAAATTACGGTTATCGAACCAATCTTCTCGTCGGTCCTTTCAAACTCCAACGGTAGGCAACGGCTAAGAATTTTATTTAACAGAGGTACTGGAAATTGACATTTTTTCAATGAAGGGTCATTTGAAAGCTGCGTGTGTCTTCAAAAATTGTTACGGTATAAGATATTTTGCCAAATACAGTTTGCATTTTTTAATTTCTTACCTAATTTGAAATGGCTCTTTTAATTTTAACTCTAAACATCGATAACTGGACAAACGACGAGTTTAATTGCTTCACTTTTAATTAAAAAATGTAATAAATTTATATCGTCCAAAAGCCGATGTATCATCTTTTTTAATTCAATGAAGTTTGATCCAGGGTGAGATTTTTATGTAAAATTTCTAAGCAATTACTTAATCAAATATAGTCTCACTTGAATCTTAATTACTTTTTATGTTGGATAGTCTATTATATTTTGTAATCTTTCACAGTAATTTTATACTTCTAAAATATTTTTGCCGTTCCACAAAATTTTGTTACTGTAGGCTCGACCTTGTTCGGCTATGCGTAAATTCAGTACTGAAAATATGATACTGTTCGCAAAACACCGGCAACAACGGAACTTTGAAATAATTATCTGAGATAAATTTCGTACTGAGACGACATGACCAAGAAAGTTTTCGAGGCTGTGTCGCTAAGCCAGTTTCTAAGACCTTTTTACGAAGACTCATCTTAATTCCCCCCGGGAATTATGTTTCAAATCAGTTTCGATAAACATCTCCACCCTTTTTGAAAACCTTGTACACTTTTGAACACAGCGTTTCTTGGTATTGGTATTAAGTGAAAGTTATGAAGTAGTGAGTAAATTAATAAAATAGATAATATATTATTTACATCATGCGTAAATTAACGAAATAACTTATAGTAGACCTCTCGGTCAAGGTTTCTTATATAAGCTGTAGTACCGTCAGACGCCTGAATAATAAATAAATATAAATAATAATGTTATATCCTATATATATAGTATGTATACAATTTGGTAAAAAATTATTCAGACCTTTTTAAAAATAATATCCCGTAAAAACTGATAAACAATTTTATTTTAAAATCAAATCTGTGACTACTTTTTTGTTTTATATTGTTTACACCAAATTTCCGTAAAAGGCAAATAGTTAAAACGAAATAATCGTATGCATTATTTATTCTAATCGAATAGTACTGTGTACCGAACCGGGTGGTGAACTGTGAAATAGAATTAATTACATTAATAGCAATGATTGAACGTATAGTGACGAGAAAATTGAGTTAAAATTATACCAGGAATTGGTGTCAGATACAGAGTGTACTAATAGAAATTTCATAGAAATGGGTAGATATAGTGCAGGTATTATTACCGTACCGTCTTCAATACGGGAAAAAATAGATGTGGCGATGATCCTGCCGCAGGCGAACGTCAAGGATTTCAGTCATCTTCACATTGAATATATTAAAAATAATTCCTTTCTCTATCCATCCTATTATATAAAAGCAAAACGTTGTTCGTATGTTTATTTTTTACGTTTGTAACGCTTTCGTTTACTTTTGTTTAACGATTCAAGTTGTTCCTCTGGCCTTATATAGGCTATGAATAATCACATTATGTTATCTTAGAACTAAGCAAATACCAAAATAATTACAGTTATGATTTTAAGCAAAGTTTTAAATTATGTATTATGAAACATGAATAATTATGTATAATGAAACAGCATATAACTTCTTAATTTATTTTGGGAAAAAAAGCTCCAGGTTGATTCTAATAAGTACATTATAGGCAGTTACGCAGTGACCACGAACCATGCAGCTGGTTTGATATATCAGCAATAAAAAATCGTTAATCCTATGTACCCGGTACATCCATGGTACCCGGGTATATTCCATGTATAAATTCCAGTTTAAAATCATAGGGTATATTATATATGAAATAATTTCACTGTTATGACGGTACTTTTTGTGATTATTGTAGGTTATTTACAATGTTAATTCAAATCATTACTACGAGTATGTAACCAACTTGGTTGTGGTGCCAGTAAAACCTTTAAACGAACCAAACATAAAATCATCAACTTGAGTTACGCTGAGAGGGGAATATAAAGGGTGATATATGATGATACGGTATTAAGAGCAGACAGGAAAAAATTGAAGCACCGTAATCGTGATGCAAAACGTTCTGCATGGCCGCATGAGAAACGGCAGCTGTAAGATTCGCTGATATTGTTCTGTTTAGACTAAAGTTAGCATATTTAGCTGTCTTTACATTATTTCGCGGGACAAAATAGCGTATTTGAATCAACTTTATCATCATCATATCTTTACTGCCCCCTGTGCATGGGTCTATTCTCAGACTGGTAATTGTTAGTAATAGCCCATTGTAGTTGCGTGTTCAAATTGATGGACTTAACACTCTTTAGTGAATCTTATGGGGACTCTCCGACATGCAGGTTTAGTTTACAATATTTTGTTTCATTAAAGGAAATAAAATTCAATTTCTAAAAACACACAATTTTTAAGTATCAAATGTGTCAAGGATTAAACAAGCTTGCCAAGTTTGAACGGCCTGCCTGTATGCTCGATAAATTGTTGAATTATAATTGCATATTAACCTAAAATCTATAACCTATAACTGTGTTAATAATATTGTGTTCTTTCCCCCATTTATATGTAGACTATAGTAAACTACGTTATTTTCCCCCTAAGTAATAATTTTACTTTTGTATAACCCTAGTAGTCATAGGATCACACAATTTAATACCATTTTTGCAGGTACACCTAACGTGACCATATATTTTTTCTTTAAAACGGAACTTATTTAAATGCATTGCTTTAAAAATAAAACACATGTTTAATATCCTCTTATTAACTATTATATTTTATTCGATTGAAAATTATATTTTATTGAAAAGACAACTAAGAACTATTTTTTAATTATTTTTGTTATATGTTTTAAATGAATAGATTTGTCAGCTTGTCGTGATATTTCATGAATGAGTCTTATAATACTCCATAAATACTATGCTTTTCAGCTGGTTCGTTGTTTCAAGTTTTCTTAATTATAATTTTATTTATTTAAACGACGGTGGTGTACTTAAAGGCGGGACTGTCCCGTTAGACACGGGACGAATGGTCACGTTAGGTATACCCTAACTATCTTAAACCTTTTGCCTCGATCAGGCTAAGGTTGAGGGAACGCTCCGTACCGACTTCAACTAACGTACTCTAAGGAATTAAGTGACTTAAGTTTGCGGTGGGTAAGCGGGTACTTGATCGATGGGGACTTACTTGAAATGCTTTGCAAATAAAATTTATTTAAAGTAATTACTTACCCCAACTGTTTTTATTACTACTTTCTGGAAATGGAAGTCATAGGCATCTGTAACTGTTCTTGTATAAAACAGGAGTTCCATTTAAGTTTAATCAAACATGCGATGTTGACTGTGAAGATTAAGTGGGAACATAGCCATGATACAGCGTCTTAATGCCGGATGTTCTAACGGAAAAGTTAATATAGTATCGTTGAAGTACCCCCGCCACAGCCATTATACCTATAGTGTGCAACAATTCTTGCCTGATAATGGAAAGGTATGAATATATGACGTGACCTTTTGAGTCTTTTAGAGTAGCAACACTTCTGCGGTCGACTGCAGATACAAGTCCTATTCTAGCCGCTTACTATCCTATCTCCCGGGTACTTACGAGTGCGATTAACGTTGTTGATTTTTGATTGCCGATATTTCAAACCAATTGCATGGCTCGTGGTCACGGCTTAAAAATCAAACCTTGTTATCGTGAGTATCGGGTACATAGTAAAAATATAAATTCCGCGATAATATTACTTTAAAATCATAGGTATTATTCAATTTTTTTATTTCTAAAAATCTTGAAGATTTGATAAAATGTTAATTCTATTTGGATATATGAGAAAGAGTATTTTTATATATGTAACACATGCTTTTGTACCTATATTATCTAGGCGGTTTAATCCGATCGAGGACGTAGGACCCTGAGGGATTAGTGAAGACAGTTGCGCGTAGCTTACAGAGAGACTCAGAGTGTCAGATTGTCAGATTATTTATACCTTAGTATGGCGTATTTCAAGCAGACACAACAACTAAATACTTTTTATAACCTCGTTGTTTATTTATAGTAGTCGTTAGTTATAGTGTTTACGTTGTTATTTATAGTATGGTTTTTAACGCTGATAATTCCGTGTTTGAATTTGAGTCACAACTACGTAAGTAACAAGTACACCTACATATGTATAATATTTTAAAAATGCATTATTAGTTCCTTTAATGTTACTATAGTCAGGAGAAAATCTACGTACCTGATGTAAATTCAGACTTAGCAAGGGTGATAGACTTTAGACAAATTAAATTAAAGGTGGAAGAACTTTAGTTCGATCGGGGAGGTACTACCGCCGCCCTCATAATCCGCCGTAAATCATTATTTGTGTTTCGGTTGGAGAGGTGCAGTTGCCGGCTACACTTTGAAGCGAAGCGAACATCTTAGTCCTCAAGAGTAGCAATGCATTAGGTATCCAGCTTAGATAGGATTTCGATCGTGTTTGTGGTTGTACGTGGATGTCTTTAGGCTGCAACTACTTAACATCAGGTAGTTTGCATACTCGTTTGCTACTCTTCTCATATAAAAAAGAAAAAAAAGACAACTCATTAAATTGATTTAGCAATTGATTTAGTAGCGTGATGAGACATGAGAGCAGGATTGATTTCATTATAATGTCGTAACTTGAAATGTGATAGAGCCGTTAGAGCTCGCCCGGGGCGGCACCACCACCACCCTCACAACCCGCTGTAAATCAACATATTCTTCATGTATTGTGTTTCGGTTCAAAATCAATAATAACTCATAATAATGTATTTCATGTGGTGTGGCGTGGAGACACCTCTTCATTGTATAAGTAACTCTGTACTTCGTAATCATTCATGTGATGGGTAGGGTGCTCTTATATACTAACTGGAACGTGCTTCTTAAATAAACTTATAATATTTCCTTATTCTAACAAACGTGTTAATTTGTATAAACTTTTAATAAATACTTCCTTAATATTCTACTATATAATTTTTGCTATGTGTTTCATACACTTGTTTGCTTAAATGTTTGCATAGTAATTGCTCTGCTGCTAAAATCGTAGAGTGGCGTTTCTAAACTACCCGTCGGAAACAAATATGGCTGGTAGTTAGAGATGAACATGTTCAATAAACAAAAAATAAACAATGGCTTCAGCTTTGTAACGTTAGTATAGATCGTGTTTATTATTACGACATATAGTTACAGTTAACATTTACTTTGGTCAATTGGTGTTTATTGTTTATAATGAGGACCCGGTAAAGGCCGGTTAATAATAAATTATAAATCATGAGAATATTTTAATGTTAGGAAATCTCCACCTGTTTAACTAAATATGATAATTTTGTGTGTGTATTATAATTTTGTTTTATCCGAATTATATGGACACCAATTGAACAGTATGTAATTAGCATTAGTAAAAAAGTGAACAAACAATTTAAAATGAATTACATTAAACGCTGAATACATACATACAGCATCTTACGCTCAAATAGTTACATGATAATTATACTTTACATAATATATAACAGGTATAGTACGGATAAGTTCCTATTATTATTAAATGCTGAATACAACATTAGAAAGCGGAACGTTTCGAAGAGACAATGGATATCCAGGGAATGTATTATTACGTATTAATGAGACATTAGTAAAGTCAAAGGCACCACTGTTCTGATAATGATCATATCAAACTCTGTTTCATTACAGTATCTCGGTGTTAATATTGTCACATCAGCTAAGAGCGTTAATCCGAGCGAGGACACGCGACCGCATGGGATTAGACCAGGACACTGCGTTCAACTCACAGGCAGGCACGAAGGGTCAGATTGTCGGATTAATGGAACATTAGCGAGATAGCGAATACTCTGATGATTACGATCAATTCGGAACCTTTTGAAACTATCCATTATTTGGTTTTGAACTGCTAACCAACTTGTTACAGTTATGCGCTTTAATGTTTTTATATTTATTTGTCATATGTCCTGTTAATGAAGTTTACATTATATTATGATCGACAAAGCTCGCGAATATTATGTTATTTTCTGTATTGTGATAATATAGTGACGCCGAAAAACCACAATTTGATTTCCACGGTACAGGTATAAAGTTCGTAGTAGTTCTGAGAATCCAGTTACCTAGATATTTTGGATGTAACTAAGATTATTTGAATATAATAAGCGACTACAAATCTACGTGTACAACAAATCTAAATCCCTCTTTATAATAATAACTTTTTACAGTAGCGATTCGCGCTCCTAGATTTTATTGTATTTGTATTTTAAAATAATTACTATTTTATATAGTATATGAACATTATTATTACAATTATCTATATTATACAAAAGATTAAGATGAATAGGACAGTTCCAAAGGCCAACACAGTGGAAACTACAGGACCCAGAATTTTACATTTAAGTTTGCTATGTAAAATAGCATAAATTAGTGTTTAGAAGGAATTTTCAAAATTTTAACCTTACGGTGGATACAACGGAAGATGAAAACTTGTTGTTTGATTTATCTTACATAATTATTTCAGATATGTATTCGTATAGGGTAAATTGCCATAGACCAAAGCTGCGTGTAAGAGCTATTCATGGGATATAATAGCATTACAAAAAAAAAACAATAAATATTGTACGTAATTCGAATTAAACAGTAAGAAGTGGAGTACGATCGTTTTAATTTAATTTAGTTTTTGATATAAATAGATACATTCTTTTTCTAAACGAATTAAACTTATAATTCAATAGTTATTAGGAGTATATATAGTTATTACATGTAGTTTCACAGTATGTATATTTTCTTTAAAGTCGATCTGTAAAAGCGATGGAATTACTCCTCACACAATCTTTTTTTCAATTTAGTCCGGGCATAGGGATGAGAGGGGTGCAGATATCTGCTGCTGCCATCGGCTTACGATAGATTGAGGGCTGGTGGCACTGTATCAGTCAGTTACATCGCCGCATGAAAATGTCACCAGAGATTACTTTTAACAACTTCTACTTTCACTTTTATCGGATTGTTTTCCTCAAAACGAGGTCGGCTTTTCAGCAATTTGTCATTCTTTTTAATTTCGTTTCGTAAAACGTTATAGTTAAAATGATTTTATTGATAAGAGGGAAGAATACTGGTGAGTTTTTTGAGGTTAAAAGTTGCGAAAATTTCCAACAGAATTTTAATTTGTACTCCCGTTTGTGTTTTTTGCTGACCTGAAACTTTGCTTTGAGAGTTGGGAATGGTTATTCTGCACGTTGAGTACGACTGCATTTTGAAATAAAGGAATTTTATATCAATAAGCCACAGTTTGGCAAAAAATGTAGGGGAGTCAGCATACGAAATTTAATCGGGTAAAAACGACTCTATACCTAGCTGCTTACAGGCAATTTATATTGGAATGCTGGATATTTTTATTAAATCATAAACCCATACGAACCTCAAATTATTGGGTTTCATAACAGGGCTAATAAAGAATCCATATATTTTCATCATGTTCGTCTGTCCATATGTCACAACCATTCTAGTCTGTGAATTCTAGCACTACTATAATAAAATTGAAATGTAGCTTTGTCCTATAAACGATCTAACATAAAATGATGTAGTGAAATTATAAAAAAGAGATTAAATATCGGTTCTCTATACCTGGACTGATGAAAACTGCTATGAATGTTGCTAAATTAGTTTTTCTACATAATTTTATGAGATATATTGTTATTATTGATAATAATAAAATGATGAGGCATTAAAATTTGTCTACTCCTTCCTTTAGAAATTGGGTTAAAAAAATCTTGGCCGACACACACTTTTGTCTACGTTTTATAATTATAGATAGAACAATCTAACATATTAATTCTATGGACGTTATATACCTAGGCGATAAACAACATACACAATGTATTTCGTACGTTATTTTTGATCGTTAATTTCATTTTGCTGATTCTACACTTTACAGTCAGGGGAAAACATGTCACTTCGATCTGACAGTGAAAAACAGCCTGCGTGTCATTTGTCAATGTCAGACACTCCACGCGGGGGCAAAACATAATTTCATAAAGACATTCTCATTCTTGTTATAGCACGGCGTTGACTATGCCTGTCATCAACTTCTTATTCAATAAACGGTATTTAAGGGCGTAAGAGAAACTTACTCGCGAAGTTAGTAGGGTTGAAAATTATTTAAACTTTCCTATATTCCATCCCATTGTTTTGTTTAAAACGGAACTCTAATATAACATGCATCTTTATTAAATTTTTATGAATCAATTATTGTTTTTATCTTCGAAGAATTAACTTTGAATTATGGTTTAAAAGAATATTCTGAAAATATACTTAGTATATAGTCCGAAGATACTACAAATTAAATGCTTGAATTTTATAGCAAAATTAGTATATTAAAAACCCTTTATAGTAGTAATGGTAAAGGAGCCGTGGGGTATGTACGGTAGTTATGAGCCTTGCGAACTGGCTCGCGTTGTGCGTAGTCGTGTAACAATAAGTTATGTGCTGATTATGCTGTATACTTTCGTAATGACTACTACTAAATTGGACGTATGATGCAATCAATAAGATTAAAAAATAAATATGTCATCTTTACAGCAATGTTTGCCTAATATTTTTGAGATTATACATTTAACTTCTATTTTAAATTTAATTTTCTTATTATAATCATTAATATTACTAAAAAATAATAATAACTGACATTACTGTGATGATTAACGCCTACTAACCTAAAAATGATTTTGTACACCGGTTAAAGGTAGAATAAGCCGATCTAAGTGTATTCTATTTCCTCCACCTTGTTATTTACCTTATTCAACAAAATAAATGAATATGAATATGAATATTTTCTGTGGCAGTCGTATGATCAAAAGTTCGTTGTGATTGAAGTTATGTCAAATATTTTAATATACAATTCACTTGGTTAGTGATTTAAAACATTTATATTCATTGATTATTAGTGCAGTAACTTGCAGGAAAAGGGTACGATTACGCTTAAAGCTAACAAATGTATGGTTGTATTTTAGATACCCACAGGAAAGATTTCTGTACATGCCGTTAGCTTTCAATATAATGCTAAATACTTTGAGTTTAATTGCCTATTTTCATTAATTCATAGGAATTATTTCGATTGTGTTTGACATGAAATATTGTATGTTTCTAATTTAAAGCGAAGAATATTATAAATTTAAGTAATAGGTAACTCAACGCAAACAGGCTTAAAATAGCAGAGCACTTATAAAGAGATTTTCCACTTCCAGTTCGTTTTCCGTTTACTCTTGAGAACAACAGACAATTTGCAATTGTATAGGAGCGGATTCTAGGAGCACATTTCGCTTACGCAGCGCCGAGAAAGGTTTGCAGTGTATCTGATATACGTTCATTTTAAACGTGCGATCCTTCTTTCTTTGTTATTTGGATTAAGTTTCTTTGTTTTCTTTATCAAAGAATGGAATCTCATTTCACTGCACTAAGCTTCAAAATGAATATTATAAAAATTTTTTTCATTCATACATACCTATTAGAGGTTCTACATCTTAGATGTTGGATTCCTAAATAGTTTCATGGTCACGCACAGTAAGACAAACACTTGTTCAAATACTATGGCACCGATTTTATAACCAAACATGGTGAGAAATGTTCGATAAAGTATGCCAACCGGACGCCTGTCCGTCGGATTGTTTAAGAGAAACAAAGCAATACAATATTTATGTTGAAATAGTTGCTGAAATCGGGGAACTTGTTCGAAATAGTTGGTTTTGGAAGAAGCACAAAGGAGACTGATAAATAATTCAAATGCTGCAATGCGGTCCCCAAGGAATCGACAAGGAATGTTCGTGTACTTGGTACTTGGGTTACGTAGGCCATTACAGCGCTCAAATCTTCACGTTAATCCCGCACACATCTGTATAACAAATAAATAAAGGGTGTCTCTATACATAGAAACTAACCGGCAGTTACTAAGTTCAAGCGCCTTTCGGCCCGACTACAAAAGGAAGGTAATGTTTTACAAGTGTATGTATGGACCTATGTATGTATGTATATCTATTTCTTTGACGTCGAGTGCTTATGTGGTAATGTTAGACTCGTTTATTTATGGGAGAGAGCTTAATATATATAATAGTATCAAAGGATAATTAAGGCTACTCGATCAAATCCATCCAGAGAACATACACATTCAACCTCAAGCTGGACTTATATCTGGTCCAACGTATATGTGTTGCCACCGCAATAGACAGTAAAGATGTAAAAGTTACGAAAAAGGTTCCAGATGTGAGGACATGTTATATGACAATGACATCACAATCCATCATGCATCGATTATTTAAAAAAAAAATAGGTATTCAAAATTATTTATTAGAAATAATATTAAAAAAACCTTCTTACTATATAACGGCAATACAGCAGTGTAGGTGTTCTTATTGATAAAATGTCATGACAGATTAAATTTTTAATCCATCTTACTGTGTATACATACTATATATACATATGTTTATACAGTATGTATACATATGTCTTTAAGAGTAGCAAAGTACGGGTGGTCGACTGTCAGAACATCCCCAGACGACGACAACTGCTGCTCTGCACGCTCATAGTTATTAATTATACATAAAAGTAAACTAATGTAACGGTCGAATAATATGAGTATGTCAGAAACAGTTGTGAAAACACCGCATGACCTTTTCATGTGAAATTAGGATTCCGGAGTTGTAAAATAAACTGTAAGTTTGATAATTAGTGTTCTACAAACAGACGTTTCTGAAATTTCATGCGTGAGCCGAATATAATGTGAGCACGAAATGTACATTGACAATAGAAATAGAAGTGACAATGGATTTTCACAAAATAAGTCACAAATATATTATCACATAACCTCCACATATGGATCTGATAAATAACTTTGTATGTACACTTTGCTATCAGCTTCTAATTAAGGAAGAAATGAAAACGGCGAATAAAAGTTGCTTTTACCGTATCCTTCGACTAAAACACATAAAATAATTGAAATAAGAACAGTCTACAACATCTCCCCGCAAAAGACGCTACTAAAAGCATTACGTGAAATTATACTTACTAAAATCGAGTGACATGAAGAAAACAACGTAAACCGTTGGATTTTATTCTAGACATAGGGCCGGTTGGAGTGGCGCCAATTAGGGGAACCTTATGTCCTCAAAAAGCTGACGGTATGAATTAATTCTGTTATTCGAAAGAAAATTACTTATTATTAATTATTGTGGTTTTTTACTAATTTAAATATCATTTATTATTATTACTTAATGAATCAAAAATAATCTACGTATTATTAATGGTTGTGTCATTTTTACGAATTTAAATACCACTAATATTATAATGATAAAAATATAAGTAGCTTAAGGAAAGACGACCTTTAAATTTGTGTTCAAATTCTTGTATGCTCAATTGGAAAAGGTGATCATAAACAATTTAAATGTATATTGAACATAACATATTCTGCATGTAATATCTGTAAGTCTGTCTGAAAATATTATTCTTATTCCTTTTATGCCATAAGTTGTAACTGCCTATACTTACTGTTATAATCTCTGATTATTCCTCTCATATTGCGTACCGATTAGATATAGACATTATTTAACACTAGCTTTAACATAAAAAATTAAGGAAACAAACAGTTAACATAACCTAAGAAATGACGATAAAATTATCAATGGTATAACTAGTCTTTCAATCTGGATGTAGACTTATTTATACCCTAGGTCTTAAACTTTTCTTATTTTGAGAGATTGAGATATTTTAAATACTTAGATTAAAAACCCGAATCAATATTAAATGTTATATTTAGATATCCAGTGGAATTGAACCCGCAACTTTGTGTGGCGAATCGTTCTGGTGACAGTTATGTTACGCCCGTTACGATGTTGCAAGATAGGACAAGTCAAAGTTCAAAGCTGTTCATTAACTACGGATAAATAAAAACAATGTAGCGAACGATGAGATAGGGCTATTAATTATGAAATCCAATTTGACCCTTATCTCAATCTCTACCGCGCAAATTATATCAGCCGATAATTAATTAAGAAGTTGTAATCAACCGCCATACAGTCTGTTGCCATTATTTATAAGCCTTTGAAATTCATTTACTTTAGAAAATATTAAGTCTCATTATTAATTTATTCTGTATAGAGAGCTCTTGAATACTTTAGTCAAAGTTTTTTAGCGGTAACTAACTGAAATTGTGCGGGAGTGTGTAAGATGAGTTCGGAAAAACACTGCGTTCTTTATAAATAATAGGTTCTTATAATTTCGGGTTAATGACTTTTAAATTAAAAGCTTATAAAGAGTTAATAGCTCTACGATTTTTGTAGAACGTAAAAGGTCGATAAAATTAAGGAACTTCGGCCCCAGTTGGATGTTGGAAGGTTGACCGCTAGTGACAAAAATTTATATGTGTTTCCGGGATACAGAAGTTAAATATTACGTAGATGTTCTAGGTGTTAATCTCTTGACAGTAGTAATTAAATCTCATCTCAGGCTTTTTGTGCGGTTGAAAACATTCGTCAGAATTGATAGAATTTAATCAATATTAAATATGATATAAAGTAACTAAGTATTCTCGTGTCTACCTCGTATCATAATGACCAAGAAATATGTGCCGTGTCTCACCGTTTAGATGAATGCACGTGATTCACGTAAAAATCACTTTCATATGTTCATATGTTAACCTTGAAAACGCAAAACAAAAAATTCTAAAGGCACAATTTATGGTAGTTAATGGAATAACCAATAACGATATTGTTCAATTACGTTAACAGACACAACAATTGTTAATGTTAATGAGGCAAACGAAAAGACTATATCTTCATTGAATATTTAAGCGAGGGGAGGCTGATCAGTATTCGCGTCGAATCCTATCAGTTTGGTTAGGGCGTTTCAAGTCTCACGGGCGATCCCATAACCTAGTTACCTAACCACATTTATATCGACTAACACAAATATTAGCGTAATTAGTTTGGATCACACGCTGCTTAGATATCAATGCGATGGATTCTTGTTCCGCATTCAGAGAATTAATTAAGAGACAAAATAACTACAGGTCCTAATGGTGTATAGAATGAATAAACTTCACAAAAATCCATACAAATTCATAACCATAAAAGCATTACCTACTAGTAAATGGTGTTCACGCCCACTGTAAAATATTAATTTAAAATTAGGTTTTTACTGAGACCCTTTGATATTTGCCTGAGGCACCACTGCCATATTCAATATACCTTTAGGCAAAACTGCACCGCTGGTGTCTCATGATTTGAAGGGTGAGATAAAGATTTATTTATTCAAATATTTCATCTTAGTACACGTGAATAACGTATCTATGAACGACGTCAGGAGGAGTCGTATTGCTCATCAATTTGTTACCGTTGCACATGAACGGTAGCGACTGTTATTAACAAAATGTGGGTTGCATCTTCATTTGTTTGTTGGAAAAACAAATTAAAAGTTTCAAATATACGCAATATGAAATACCATTTAATAGAGCGTAAAATACGATAATTATTACAAAAGTTTATATCATGTAAAGTAATAAATTTATCTATTTTATATCGTAATATTTTATGAGTGTTTATAATAAGGCTATAGTTTACCGTCTGTACCTTCAAAATAGGATCATTTTACGCTTTAGCTACTTCTGAACTTGGTATTTCGTTGAATTTTGAGGTATCATTATTTTTATTATGTAAAATATATAAAATAAGGTGGTTCTGATAAATGATAGTTTTAAAGGGCGTTGATAATGTTTCCGCCAGTTATAAAGTGCATTCCGCCTGCTGCTTAGATTATAATGCAAATTTGTAAATCTAATTATTTTCAGGAGCAGTCTTTTGACTCGGGTGTACCAGATGCCAGAGAATATCCAACGCTTTCATATATAACAATTTATATTTCGCACAAATTAAATTCATAATTCGTTTTCAAATACACGTATTTCATTTATTAAAATTTTTGATATCATAAACTCATCAGCATAATAATTAAAGAAATTATTTATGGTTTTACGTTTTTTGTTTTACTTATTTAATCATTTGACTGTTTTTCACTAATAACAAAGCGTTTCAACTATGTCTAGTTCTCACAAAAATTCTGAATAAAAATCTATGCAAGTGAATAATTATTGTTAATTATATGTATACTTATTATTGACAAGTTAGTGGATCAACCAACCTTTTCAAAGGCAGACATAAGTGTCTTCTAAGTTGACTACTACAAACAGGTATTAGAAAATTCGTACTTAACCCCTCGATGTATGTATTTATCGAGGGATTAAGTACGAATGCCTCGATTGGTCAAAATAATTTAAGACTAAATACATGCAAACGTGGCCGTGAATAAACGTTGTATAAAGATGTCTTGTAATTGGATCGCAATATAAATTTATATCAAAATAAATTGAGATTCGTTCGAGAGCTCTGAACTGAACTGTAGATGAAATCATTTCCATTAATAGACCTGCCATTTCAGTTTAACTTTGACGGGTTTTAATATTTTTTGGCAAATAGACCGCCCCTCAGCCGCGATGTCCTTCATTCCACTTTCATATTTGATTCTAATGTTTATGGCAGCTGACATCATAGAACAAAAATCGATGCATATTTCATAATAAAAAAATGTTTAGCAAATATTGGAGCAAATTAGATGTTTA
This sequence comes from Phocides pigmalion okeechobee, assembly GCA_018251015.1. Lineage (NCBI taxonomy): Eukaryota > Metazoa > Arthropoda > Insecta > Lepidoptera > Hesperiidae > Phocides > Phocides pigmalion. The sequence goes on along the minus strand of DWON01000474.1, from coordinate 10,753 downwards.
TAATTAATTTCCAGTATGGTTCAGCAACCTATTATGAATTGATGGTTGATTCCTACATATTAACACCTCTACTTTTGAACAAAAAATGCAATCTAATAACAACATTTAATAAAACGTAATTATCGTACACGTCATGCAATCCGGTTCCAAACATTTTGCTTACAAATGTTAAATTTTATTTTTACTTTTACCGCAACATCGGAAAAACATGAAAACTAAAGTGTTATGCTGTAGTTAAAATAATCGCAAAATCATAATTCAACAGTGGTTATCACACAGTTGTATCTCGATACGAGCCAACACGCTGTGTTAATGAGCAGTGACTCGGATAAAACTAATTTACGATCGTTCGCCTGCTACACAGTCATTTGTTTCATATTTAGCGAGTTAAGGGTTAATATTAATGAAAACGTACACGTATTTGTTTACAGTTGACTACCAGAACATAAGCTCAGCATAATAAGTCAACAGTAGATATTGTCCAGTTGCATCGAGATTCCAGACAACACGTTGTGTTAATGAGCCTTTGCTCAGATAAACCTGATTTACGACTGCTGCCTGCCACAACGTTATATGTTTTACATTATTATAAGTTGGAACAATGTTACTGTACATGTTACTAGCTATACTCTTAAATGAACTGGACATAAATAAATTATACATGGTTATTATATTTACAGTTAATATTACAACGATATATTTTAACCTTGCTATTATTATTTTTATTTAAAATAAGTGACATAGTAAATAGCTTAAAATAAAAATGAGTAAAGATTTTTTTTGTCACTAGGTGTAATATCACATACTATAGTTGCAGTATTAATAATCATGCGTGTTCATAAAAACTATACCGAATAGCTATAATGAAAATACCAATCTATAATGAAAATTATTAATATCAAGAGGAAAGATATTATATGCAACGTTGATATTATTTTGCTTTAAAATACTTTTTCCTGTATAAAATAATATGCAAATGAAAATAATATATGTATATCAGTACTCTGTGTACGGGGAACATGTTTAACACGTTGTATTAATGAAGTCAAATTAAATCAATTTACGGCAGTCGTTGTCATAGTATGTTATTTTTAATTTCGATTGGCGACATTCAAGTTAGATTAAGACGTATTATGTGTGAAATGTAGATATTGAAGTTATTAGAACTATAATTGGTTCCGCGCTTTACACTTCATTATCATCTTACTGTATTACCGCTGGCTAGAAGTCCTGTCTCGGAATAAGAAGCGTTAAGCCATAGAACACACAGGCCCGTAATACAAATATTTCATAACATCAGTAAAAAAATATTACGTACGAACTAATTCCTCGAATAAACGATTTAATATTGAATAAATATTACAGCTAAAAGGTCGTAATTATACAGTTTTGCATCTGAATATATTAATCCTATTAGTAATTATGATACAAAATATATCATTGAGTATTAATTTTATACGCTATATATGCTACATATTTATACAAAACACAAATTAGTTCTCTGAGCTGGAATTTTGGCTTACCGAAAAAGCATTAAACAATATATAGCAATGATTACAGTTAATTATGTATTTATCGGTCGTTTAATATGAAAATGGTGGCATTGTTGCGATTATAAGCTCCAATAACGCAGTGGATTAGTGTTACAGCTCTATTGGGAACGCATAATACGTTCCAAAACTGTGGAATAAACTAACAACATGTAGTTATTTGGGCTCATCATAACATAGCATATAATTTGTTCATGGAAACTCATCATGCAAAAAAATACGTTGCAATAAAATTTGTGAAAACGATGTCCTTATTTATTAGAAATAGTCATCAAGTAGCCAATTACTTATAAAGTCTTGTAGCTCGTACGTCCTTGGAATCTGGTGCTTGTTCAATTACGGTGACACATGCGTAACCGTTTCTTCTTTATTGCCGTCTCGTATTGCAAGCCGCAGCTAAAGTTATAAAGCTTAAAACCCAGGCGAGTCGTTCATTGTAGAGAAATTTCGTGGTAAGCGTACCATAAATTTTGTGCTTAGGGTAAAGTTAGTGAATAATTTTCCATGTCTCTGTTTATTATAAGCCGGCGAAGTTGTCTCTGACTTGTTACGTAATCAACAATACAAATGTGGGTCTCGGCACACTGATTGCTTATACCTCGTTGTTGAGCCTATTTGGCTTAAATTAATTGTTTATTTAATACATACAAATCAAACCAAAGCATTGATATGACATATGTTTTTTTTCTCTTTTTTATGTGAGAAGAGCAGCAAACTAGCATACAAACAACCTGATATTAAGTAGACGCAGCCCGAAGACATCCACGTACAACCACAAACACGACTGAAATCCTATCTTACCTAGAACGTTGCTACTCTTGCGCTCCTTGCCTCGCTTCAAAGTGTAGCCGGCAACCGCACCTCTTCAACCGAAATACAATGCTTTTCGGTGGATTATGAGGGCGGCGTTGGTATCTCCCCGGTCGAGCTATAGTTTTCCCATCTTCGAATGTTTAACAGCGTAGTGTTGGCATTACGATACTTACGACTTTTGCATTGAAATTGTATTACGCCATAAAATACTAACTGGAAAATATTCGCAACAACTGTATGAGCTTTTAGAAGATTAGGTAAATATGCCCATGTTCAAACATTTTTATTACAGTATAAAATAGATTTTTTATCCATCCCAGAACAAATGGCGAGAATACCAAAAATAGTTTTCGTAAGGAATAGCTTCATATTATACATATTTACATATATTGTGACCCGATTTTGCAAGCCGACATGAACGGTTAGGATTTCAAAATTTTTTGTATGTAAGTATCTACAATCGTATCGTTACAATAAAACATCTATACGTAGGTAGTAGGTACGTAGGTAGGATAGATACCTAAAAGAATTAAATAAGTAAGGTAATATTGAGTTCGTTATCAGGTCACGAGTATCTCAGACTACATAAAAATAAATAAGGCCCATAGGCGATGAGTTCCTCTGAAAAGAGCCAGTCGAGCATGGTAGTTCGTTTAATTGAGGATAATTTCATTGTGACGATTAAATTATGAATTGTTTGATGTTTTCGATAATTATATTTTATTTGATTAATTAGAGATAACTTTTAGTAGTATCTTTATAGATATATTTATCTTCTTATTAAATACTTAAACTGGCAAGTGCTTAAGTTTCTGGCATTTTCTATGATTTTTAACTTTGTCGGACACTGTATGTATAGAATATGTATGTATAGCATAGGGTATAAATACTCAATCGTTAAATCTTTTTATTAGTAAAGATGTTAATGCATACATTGTCTTTTATATCGAATTAATATTAATATTTCCTAAACTTTAAGAGCATATGAGAAAATAAGCATATATTTTTCAGGAAGAAAAATCCGAGCTCGGTATAGAATGTCAAACAATGTTACCGTAATCAATGGGCTTTCAACGCGAGGATTGCAAATGCCACCGCAAAACCCCAATAGCATAATAAACGACCAGCCGCGGAGAATATCCGAGAACAAAGCAAATTCTCTCTTTAAGACATCTTGTTATACAAATAAAAGCGCTCTGCACAAAGGGGGGAAATAAAACTACACATGCAATGAAAATAACTTTCTTTAGCTTCGTAATTGAGACCGCTCTAAAATCCTTGGCTGACAGTTGTTTCTAACTCAGTTTGAACACAGTTATGAAAGCTTTTTTTCCTCCTTTGCCATGAACAATGTTATTACAATTTTTAACTTCGAGGGGTGGCATAATATTTTTTAAGAATATCAAAGGGGAGTTTCTGTGTGTAAAAGGTTCATTTTGTAGATTACTTCGAAATTGATTTATAAATTTGAGACATAATCATTTTACGTACGTCGTTTTTATGAAGCTTCCCCCACATCTCATTTAAGTTATACTACAGCTCAATTACCTACATTTAAATTATAAGTAGGTATCATTTACTAACTAGTTTACAATAACAGGTCTTACCTTGTTGCTATATAAATCAATACAAATGAGAGATGGCGGTATTGATGAGTGTTTGCTAAAGCGCCGTTGACGTACTACGCTGGGGGTTGGGTTCCGTTGCAAATATTTGTGTTCATGCGCGTTTATATGTATGTCGAATTGAATGGAATACAGAATATAGCATATATGCACACAATGATTAATCTCAACGAGTAACAGAAGCTTGTTCATCATAATCATGTACAGGGAATTTCTCAATAAATGACACTATGTAAGATATATTTTTTAATAGGAAACGAAAATCATTATATACCTCTTTACGGCTACTTTTTAATGAAATTGAAGTAGCAAACGAGCGTACAGTCCACCTGACGGTTAATGATCATTGGCTATTTTCTTACTACCCTTGCATAAGATAAGAGGAATAAGATGGGCATTTCCTACTTAAGTGAGCTGCCTACCACACCTTTGTATTGAAACGCAAGAATTGTTTCATCTTTCCAAACAAATATGAATATTAAATGCCGCATTAGAAGAGTTCATTTCAAGTTAAAGTGAGTTTACGCAAGTGCCCGTTAGTAACGTTCATAGTTAGTAGAAATATTTTCGAAGGGTAATATTATAACCGTCCTCATATTCGCCGTGGACAGTTCTTGTATTGTGGTTAGGAAAGTGTGGCTGCTCATTACGGTAGTTGTCTTCTAAAATGTTTCTGGAATTTGAATTAACCCCAAAGATGCTGAAACAGCAAATTATATTATTTGTATTGTAAATTGTTATGGGACGATTAAACAATAACAATAAATGGAACAGTTGATGAATGAAATATTCGGTTCAGTTAGCACGAATCTGGTTAAGTGATGCGTTGCAGGTGATATTGCCGGATGCAATGCAACATAATTTATTTTTTCAAAGCAAATACATACATTTAATTGTAACAGGAAATAAACAACAATTTATATTCATTACGTTTAATAGTAAGTATAATAGTTTCCGCGTGGCCCAACGGTACTCCTATCGGTCTGATACGCACTGGTTTTCGAATTCGATTCCCGGCCTGGGAATATGGGGTGCTTTTTCAGTGATCTATTGATACCATGCACCTCACGCTTTTTACATTGCATTTTTTTTCTTATGTATACTTTTTAGTTGGATTTTTTTATAAAAGCGTATGTTTTTTTTTAATTATTATTTATTTGTCTTTGGTTTCGGTATTTGTTTGCAGATTCATGGCTATTTTTTTAATATTAGATAGTCATAAATTATATTTTGTAAATCATATTCATGATTTAGAAATGATAGTTTAAAGTCATATTTTGTGTGGAAATAAGGGAGGGACTTCAAAACTTGCATTGCTAATTCTCTGAAGCTACACTAATGTACGAAGTGTATGTCAGTGTATGAGCGTACATATTATCGTAGTTTGTATACATAGTGAAATATTAAGAAAATAAAGCTACTTTAAGCGCGGCTAGGAATCGAATGCTTGACCTCTAGTGATAAATGATTTTAAGCTACAATCACTAATCAACGCGAAATTTATATTTTTTACTATGTAACGGGTACTCACAATAAAAGATTTTTGATAGCCGGTATTTGGAATCAGTAGCTTTGCTCGTGGACACGGCTAGATTCTAATCAAGTATTCAAAAACCAAAAACCATTAATCATGGGTACCGGGTACTTGGTAAATAGATCGTCTATGCGCGTTTCCATGCCTTAGAGATAGCAGTCGTTTAATACCGTCGGCTACCCTGTGGACGGTTGACATACATTGCATATTATGGCATTGAATGCTCAAGATCTCCCTTGAATTATGGGAAGAAATGCGTGTCCAGTATTGGGATATTAAATCTTTCATATTTTTATTTCTCACTATCAGAAATATTTATGTTATATAACAACATTTTCGTTTTTTCATAATTTTTATTATTTATATATATGTTTATAATACGGCATTTTCCATTAACTTACTCTGAGTGTTGGTGTGAAATTGTGGTTTATTATTAAATTAATTAAATGCTTATTATCAATATAATTAACATTTACTTCATAGACTATTGCATAAATGGTAATCATGTAATGGGAATAATTCAATACGCAATGCATTCAATCAGATGACTGCCATTAATTGGCATACAAATGCATGGATAGGTTAGTAGTAAAATATTGGAGATTTCATAGTTGGAATCCCTGACGCACCTCTGATTCGGGAATTTGTGCGTATTACGAATGAATTATTAGTTGCTTTTAAGGGAAGATATTCCTTGAGAGAAAATCTGCATGCCAGCGATTTCTGAATAATGTTCTCAGAGGTGTGCAGTTTTCCGATCTGGACTTGACCAGCGTGGTGAACTATTTTTTTGTATGTGAGAAGAGGAGCAAACGAGCATGCAAACCACTTGATGTTATGTAGTCGCAGTCCATAGACCCCCACGTACAACCATAAAGCCGACCGAAATCCTATCTCAGCTCGAACGTTGATACGTTGCTACTCCTGAGGGATAAGATGGTTGCCTCGCTTTAAAGTGAAGCCGGCAACCGCTCCTCTCCAATCGAAACACAACTAATGCTTTACGGCGGATGATTAGGGTAGCCGTGGTACCTCCTCGGTGGAACTATATTTCTCCTACCCTTAAAATTGCCTAATTCTGGCCATTCTGAGACATACGTGCCTAATGTGACAATAATGGGCTGAAGACAACGAAATAGCAACACTGTTCATTTTTAATCAATACATGTTGTTCTTCATAACTCAATAGTAATAGATCGGTTGTAGTGGTTGTAGTAAATTTTCGATTTTACAAAATTTGGACCAGCTTCAAATAGCATTAATGTACTTAATTATTGCAAAAACATTAATTAATACTAACTACAAAACATTCTGATAACATTCTGAATTGTTTCTATTTTATTTTAAATATGTTCTGAAACATAAAATACGCGCCGAGTTTCCGGTTTCTGGTTCGATTACCGGCAAGGCCACAGCCATTCAATTTGGATTTATATTCTGGGTTAGGGTGTTTGTGTTTTTTCATTGCGTCCGCAACACAAACAATTCTAACGTGGAGTGTGAGAGCAAAAAGCTTTATTTGTTTTATTAAACTGAACATAAAAGCTAGCATTATATTCTAACTAGCTTTGACCGCGACTTCGCGTGTTTAAAAATAAAAGTAGCTTTAAATAGTCGTCACCTTCTTATCGACGAAAGTACCATCAATACCGATCCAACTGATGCATTTTGCGGGTTTTAAGTTTCTTGAACCCTAAAACGATTCTTTAATAAATATAGCTAGCTAAAATTACACCTTAGAACGTCAGCTATCGGCTAGTAAATATTCCGAGGAAAAATTTTCAGCCGTTTCGGAAATTACCCGGAAAAAATTGTCAGCCAACATTAAAAACATGTGTTTTTGGTATATATACATACACTTTTTATTGCGAAAGAGTAAGAAACGGGCATGGAGACCACCTGATGCTAAGTGGTCACTACAGTCCATGGACAACCACGTCCAATGTCAAATAGAACAGAAGTTCTATTTAAGGATGGACGCGGGTTACGCGGGTGGCGGTGGTACCGCTCCAGGCGAGCTCTAACCGCTCTACCACCTTTTAAAAGCTGTATTGATATAACAAACAGACGTTTTAAATGTATTTATTTGTATAGATAACGAGGCAATTAACGTGATATTCGCTCCGTAGCGCACCAACTGATGCGTTTTGCTTACAGGTGATATTGCACAAGCCAAACTAAATTTATGCTATCTGACTCTTCAACAGGACCAGTTGTATCGTTAATTAGCAGCACTATTCACGCTTTGCTGATATTTTAACCCTTTTAATAATACCTCTCTGACATGTAAATGCTGGGAAAATAGCGATTTTTCGTTTATAAAAATAACGTGTTATTTCTATCGGAAAGAACGAGAATTTGGGGCAAAAAATATTCGGGTGTATTTTCACTCATATCATTTGATTATCATTGAAGAAATTATTCAAAACCGGAGTGACATGAACTAGAAATAAGTATATACGGTTATTTTTGTATTTTTATAGGATTAAATGCTACAAAAGTATATTGAAATATCTTATGGACCTCATTGTATGTCCTGGTTTTTATCACTTTCTTATTCCTTCAAAACAACTTATGGCTAAATATGTAACTGTGGATTAATTTAAAAAAGTATCAGAGTAGACAAATAAGCTTAAATAAATTAATGTTATGCAAATACTACGTAGGTACGAATATAAATTAATTTGAACCGACATTTCGCGTAGGCCATGTTAGTTCACCTGAGGTACTCGGTAATTAATTGTAGCCTGAGCCAAACTTTATGTTTGTCTATAGCATTATCAGTTTCAAACCCCTATCTCTCGTCGAATGTTCACGAAGGGGTACGTTCAGCTGAAAGATTCAAATTATAGTTTGCTTTGAAGCGGTGTTTCTACGAGAACGTTTGAAGATATCATATCTGACTCGTGCCGATAATTAAACATTAAATTATAATTATTATTTAATGCTAATTCAAAGCCTGTTTGTATTGCGAAAGAGCTTTCTTCAGTTTAATCAAAGCGGAATCAGATTTATCCTTAAGTTTGTATTATGAATTTGGTGAAATTTAATTGCGCTGAAATCTGTCGAAAAGATTATGATCGTGTTAATTTTATGAAGAATTAGCTCGCTTGCTATCCTTGGTGTGACAATACTTACTTTGTTACATTTATTTTTATATTATAAAACTTTTTTACATTTTGAAAACTTCTACTACTATTAGGAAGTGGAATATTTAACAAATAGGTATAACGTGTGAAGTTTCAATGCGGGTGTAATTTAGTAGCCGAATGTCCTTTTAAGAAAAATATATTGATATTTTTTTATAACCAAAAAAGAATAATTTGCAAAAGTTTACCTTAGATTAGAATAAACAAAACTCATTGCCATTGCTATTTTTACAGAACTACATAGAAAACAAGCTAAATATAAAATAAATAAACTTACTGCCAACATATGATTTTAGCTACATAAAAATAGGTTTCAGAGCGTTATTAGATGTAATTAAACATATTCATTGTTATTGAAGATTATCAACTCTTTCCAAGTTATTGAAGTGAATAACTTGTATTGGTTTGATCGATTCAAAATTGTTATCCTGTAAATTAAACTGTATTAAAATAACATGATAACTCTGACCTGACGCTACAGCATCATATAAAATTTACGGAAAACCCAAATATCGTATTTGAACTCATAAGAAGGGTCTTTTTATATACATAACTTGCTTTATAAAGTAAGGTGGTAAGTAATCTTTCACAGTGGGTAAATAAAATAGAGAGATGGAGTATTTAATAAAATAATAGCTGCTCTCGAACGTGCCAAGAGCATATTTAAAATAAAAACCCGTGGAACGAGGTCATATAAGGACCCGGTTGGCGCGACCGTCGGGAAGCTCTAAACACTATTAAGGCACTTATTATTCACACCGCACACGTACGCGGCGTGGCAAACGGAAAAATCCAATTAACTCCATACGAAGAGTTCCAACGAAACTGCGCGCCCTACACACCCCACCACTCCATTCCACTTACACTAACGACTATTTTTCAATAACATTAATGGAATAACCTCTGCCTTATTACGACTGCGCAACTATTAAGCCGTGAAACCCTGTCGTTTTAATTTACCGAATGCTTCATATTATCTCCCAGATGTAGTTACTAAATAGACTCCTAACGCAACAAATGCTTTTTCTAGTAACACGGCTCCTCTCCTCCTTAGGCAATGAATACACTTTGTAGTACTTTAACTATCAAAAAGATCTTGACGTAAGTGTAGGTAAACGTAAACAAAATTAACTTTAAGTTAAAGTTTCCTTCTCATTTACATTTTGTAACCCATAAACGTTTAGGGCAGTCATTTAATTACGTTACTCACATAATTCGGTGTTATTTTATTATGTTTTTCACATAACATAAGCTTTCACTGCTGTTGGAAAACATTGTTATATAACGTCTATATATATGAATGAGCATGGTGACAGACGGATCCACATATCGACGCATAGCCTAAACCGCTACGCTTAAAATACCGATTTTTACACATAGCTACTTTATATAGCGTAAGATAGTTCTAAGAAAATAATGTCAGAAATTTCATCCTTAAAGGGTAAAAATAATAGTGATCTATTAACACCATGCACACCACGCTTTTTTACAGTGCATTTTTTTCTTATTTATACTTTTTTAATTGGATTTTTTTTATAAAAACGTATTTTTTAGTTTTTCTTTAACCATTTTTTTTTCTTTTTCATATTATTGCATTGTCATTCATCCTTGATATGTGTGCAAAGTTTTAAATTAATCAGACTTCTGGAAATTGGTGAAAATTATGCTCAAAGAATTCGTTACATACATAAATATAAACTTAGTTTAGTTTATATTTATGTATGTAAACAAAAGCGTGTTAAAAAGAAGATGAAAATTTCTATGATTTCTTTGTACTAGATTTGCGTCAAATACGCATTAAGATAAAATTTCGTGATTTATTTGAACTTATTGTAATCCAGAATAAACTCTCCGACCGACATTCTAAAGCTAATCTAGACAAAAATAATACTAATGTAGGACCATGGTAGTAATAAATATTACTAGCAAAAAATTTTCATCATTAAAACTATACATATATGATTCACGTACTATCTATTCTTTACAGCTACACATACATACATATTTAAAGGTGGTAGAGCCGTTAGAGCTCGCCCGGGGCGGTACTACCGCCACCCTCATAACCCGCCGTAAAGCAACATG
>DWON01000473.1:0-32974 GCA_018251015.1 Phocides pigmalion okeechobee | reverse complement strand
AATAATGCGAATTAATAACTATTAATAATTATAATGTATAGATCAACTGCAATATGCCATATCTGTTGTGGGACTATTGAGTAGTAGGTAACAATTGTATCCGGGTAATCAACGTTATTGTTAGAAGTGTTGCACTCGAAATAATGAACTGTAATTTATACTGCTCTTTCTGCCCTCATTAACATGGTTAAATGGCATTATTTTGCGATTTAATATTTTGACTACGGTGCTTATATTTCGAGTCAGAGTTTCGGGAGGCGGCACAAAGCTGGAGCTGTATTCTTTAGACTGAAGATGTGCCGACAAATCATGTAAATATTGTATTTTTTAGAATCTGTATATCATCTACGAATACATAGACGTAATGTCCGCCCTCACGTCTTGTAGCGCCAACGTAAACATAGAACTTTTGTTCGCCCGAAATCCATGCAGATTTGTCCCTACAAGACAGGTGTGTACGAGCCGCAAGCGCGTCGCGGCGTATTACACAGCAGTATTTTAGCCGCAGGGAAAGTGTTTATAATCAATTCAATACTATAGGATTGATGACTCAATAATGCACGAGTTTTCTCCAAGTGTGCGAAGGGATAAAGCCATAATTTAAAACTGCGGCCAAATAACATGTTACGAATGTATTCGAATTCGCATATGCGAATGAGTCGTTTAATACATTTGCATTAAGTTCGTATTTGTATGTGGGTGAGGGATTTTACGTGTATGGGACGCGCATGGACACTTGGGCGAAATGGATTAAGTGTGCATTAGTTGTATTTTCATCAGGCTACACTTTCAAGCGAGGCGACCATCTTAGTCCTCAGGAGTAGCAACGCATCTATGTTCGAGCTAAGATAGGATTTCGGTTGCATTTGCGATTGTACATGGATGTCTATGGAGTGCGACTACTTACCATCTGGTGGTTTGCATGCTCATTTGCTACTCTTCTCACATAAAAAATAACCTTCTATTACATACGAACTTTGAAAAGTTATTAAGTCGCCTATTTCGTTAAAACATGAGTAGTAAAAGAGCGTGCGGGCAGGTAAAAACCCAAAATATCTGACTTACAAGCAGAGTTTAATCAGAACTTTGGTTATTTTTTAAATAATCATATATTAGTTTTATCACAGTTATAACATATAATCAGATGATGTATTTATTAATCTTCTATCTATTCTATATTCATTTAATTATTTGCTGTAAGTCCTCTCTAAACCGATATGCTTACATTCAGAAAAATGTCTTTCTACAACGTAAGTATCTATTGTATGTTACAATACAAAAAAAAAATATTTCTTTGTTCCATCCTGACAGTCTGAGACTAAATATGTAAATAACTTCGTACGCAAAATAAAATACAATAATATGTCCCATATTTGTGAGTAACGGAAACTTTCTCTCAACATAATACCTGAAATTTATGTAATGAGGTCTTGAAACTTAACAAGTATGAAATCCCTTTTTAACTTTGGTATGGTACTTGTATTCAATATTAATATTTGTACTAGCTACAAAAAATATTAATGACAATTTAATTTTGCAACACATAACAACAATCTTCATTCGATTACAGTAGATTAACCTTTTAGATAATTTACCATCATTGCAAAACAACACAGGAGAAAAAAACAATTATAAGAGAATTATTATCTGTGATAGATAATATAATTTAATTTGCTTGTATAATATTCTAATATTTACATATATACATGGAATTAAAAGTTTTTATTCAGGTTTTTATAATTTTTAAGCAATTAATAAAGGATGTTTATTGCATTTTATTTACTATAGTAACTTGTTAATTATTGTAATATCAAAATTCAATCATTTTTAATTTTGTTATTGAGTTTTGTGTCTCTTTCCCTAAGGTCACTAAAATAATCATAAAAAGGTTCAACATATGGTGGGCAAGGTAAGAATAGCACATATTGTAAACTATTGCTATTTATCGCAGGGTTTCCTTTTTAGTGAACTTCCCCACATCTCATATTTTATTATCATGCTCTTCATTTATTAAAAAGAGAAATAAATATGAATAAATTTCAAATTTATTCATGAATGTGTTTTATGATAGTTTATGAAAACAGATCTATGATTTCAATTTTATACTGAAAATAAAACAATAATCCACCTCTTTCACACATCTCTATTCCCCAAGGGGTGGTTTCACCCCAGAAGTTGAATTCATTGTTTATACTATATTATATTGTTAAATAGGTATTTAGTTATTTTTGTTCCTTTATTTATTATTTAAAGGTGATTGTGGATGTCTGGGAGATGCAATATAAAAATAAATAATATGGAATAAGTTCACTTACAGCAAACTGGAATTATGTAGCATTTGCACTATTTCTCCAATGGCACGTAGCTTAGTATCGCTCACTTTCAGCCAGTAGTTGAAGGCCAGGGTAAGCTTCGCTCGAATCTGCTTGCCTGGTACTTGTTGGATGTATGTAAATGGCATAAGGATTTTCTGTAAATTATAAAATACCTAAATGTGTAATAATTTTAAAAGCTTCTTTATCAAATGTGACTTAATTAATTGCCGGCTACATAATAATGTAAAATAATTAAAATATTTTAAACAACGCCTGTTTTTGATATTAAAATGTCCTATCCAAATAATATACAAAATTAAGAACTTGAAAACTAAAAATGATCCAAAAACAAGCAATTTATTTAAATTAAAAACAAGATGAATTATTAAAAACGAAAATAATATTCAATTGTAATTTGGATTGCGGCAAAATTAATCAATAATACATTGCGGCAAGTTACCTCATCATGATCTTTATCGCCGCCTTTAGTAATAATTTGCGACATAGTTCCACCACTGCTATTACTATTCTTGTTAATTTGTAAAGAAGAATTAGATGTGTACAATGATTATATTTAAACTTTGAAGCGATTCAGACTACCCATGAACACTGAACTCTCAACAGAATCTGACTAACCATACCAACCACAACAGTCACATCTGTGATTTGACACTGACAGAAGGCCATCCAAAAAATATTGATAAATCCGAATATCTATGTCACCTAAAATTATGTCGCCGATAATATTAAACTATTCGATATATCGTTAACAATTATTTATTTTCCTTTAACAAATACAATAAATGATTTCTAAATGTAATTTTAAAAATAATACTGTTGATTACTTGTGAGGTCTAAAAGACAAGCATCTACAATAGTGTACTAGACGCTTGAGAAAATTTATAATAAATGGATTTCCCTCAATGACAAAATGATTTTTTTCCTCAAGAACTGTCGATATTGTTAAATATTACGTTACGTTAATATTGATGTGGTCTGGTTCGTATTTTTGTATAATTTTATATTTATAAGTATTACCATAATTTAAAGAGATCTTCTAATTTGCCTAAAGCACTGTCGAAAGATTATTTTGAGAGAGAAAAATGTTGTTTACATTTTAATTCATTTTATTAGTGTTTACATTCCTTTTATTTTGAAGAAATTATATACTTGGCGTCATTTATATAGCGTGTAAGTATCATAGGTAGATATTTAAATATAACCAAAATTCTGTAACGAGTATCTATACTCATGCTCAATTATTGTGTTACAGCCCGAGTAAGTACTATATATTGCATTTTCTATGAGCCCGAGTTTTGTTGTTGAGTCGATCTTGGCTACAGTTTGCTAAAGTTTTATTGTAATGAATCACAGCGTGATATAGCGCAGGAATCTCTTTAATCTTACTTTTAGTCTTTAGTCTATGATATGACATAATAATTTGTCTATCTGTGCAATTACTGTCTCCTTCTGTCTTCTATCCAATGTTAAAATATTGACAATTGTTTGTTTTAATATTATTCAGGATAAAAACAAATTATTCGGTAATTACGTTTACGTTATTTCTCATTTAAATTATTTAATATGGGATTTACAAAATATTAAAATTCAGTGTTTTTAATTTTTATTATGTCGGCCCGCAATTATTTGTCTGCACGAGAGAAAAACATAAGTAAGGTTATCGATTGCTTACCACAAATAAATAAACAGAAGTTTGGCTACCGTACTGGGCAGGACCTGCCAGCGTTGTCAGCTAATACTGGAACCTTTGTGAATAGGAATATTTCCTATCCTTACTCTGTAGAGTCATTTGCCACGGACAGTTTTGAAAGGACCGGTACACCGTTTTCAGATTTCTTGTCGGAAAGTGAAACAGGTAACTACATTTATCTTCTTTGAATGAAATGTAAAATACGTATGTCTTACATATTATTTTAAATTAAATAAGTTGCCCGCTTACGATCTCAAATGTTCATAGTGCTTTGTGGTCTTTCACATTTTCCAAATTCGTGACCGACCTTTATATCATTGCATAAAATAGGAATAAAAATAAAATATATAGTTAATATGTAGTTGTATAGAATAAATATGAAAAAATATATAGTTTCATCGCCGTGACCACGAGCCATGCAACTGGTTCGAAATAGCGGCAATTAAAAATTAAAAATAATTAATCGTGAGTACCCATTACATAACATAATGTATGAATAAAAGATAATCTTTCCAGGAACACCAGATTTCCGTAGTGAAGAAAGTGACAGCAGTGCTGGATCAGCGCTCCGTAGAAATACAGCAGAAGCATCTAAGAGCTTAGCGGCTGAGTGGGAGCGGATAGAAAGGACATTGTACGAAGAAGATGGAGAGAAATGCAACCGACCACACATTATTGAAGAGTGCAAGCAATGGAGACAATTGCATCCACAACTCAGGTACTTAAATATATTGATTTCTTTGTCAGTAAAGTTAAGTAATGTAAGATGTATTAAAGAAACAGATGAGAGACTGCTAATAACGAAATTTCATGTTCACTCTTTAACTTCCTAAGAGGTTTTAAGTGACCATAAAAACTTATTGGAAGTGAAATTGTTATATACAGATATCTAATGCAAATCCGAATTGGATTGTTGAAGTCTGATCCATAGATCACCTTAGAATTGTTAATATTCCGTTCATATTATAATTTTTTACCTGTAACAGAAAACACTCGGCAAGATTATCTACCAGGTCAAAAATCCAGATACAGTATTACTTATCTACTTATAATCTTAAACAAATGTAATTTATACATTTGACTGTGTAATGGGTACTGATGATTGATCATTATTACAATTAATTTAGCCATAAGCATGAGCCATGCAACTATTTAAAAATATCGGCAATTAGTAATTGCTTATTGTGAGTACCTGTCACATAGTAAAAAGGTGCTTCTTTACTCTTCATAGTGTGTTTTATTGGTACATGCATTAACAGGTTTTTCAAAGATTAAAGTTGTATAACTGAACCACCCAATCTGAAAGGTGGGAGTACTATAGTTCGATCGGGGAGGTACCACCGTCACCCTCATAATCCACCGTAAACCATTACTTGTGTTTCGGTGGGGGGTGTGGTTGCCGACTAAACTTTAAAGTAAGGCGACTGTATTAACCCTCAGGAGTAGCAACGTACCTACATTCCAACTCAGACAGGATTTTAGTTGTGTTTCTGGTTATACATGGATGTCTATGGTGCAATTACTTAACATCAGGAGGTTTGCATGCTTGTTTGCTACTCTTCTCACATAAAAAAACCATGTACTTGCTCATAACATTTTCTACAAACCAAGGATTGTTTTAATCAATAATTATGTATGTCAACTTGGATCCTACTAAATTATGTACACTGACATTGGATACTGTGCTATGTGTACTAGTTCTTGCCCAAGACCTAAATTATTTATTAACCAAGGCTGAAACAGGTGTGGCCTTGTCCTTCCTTAATAATTAATTTAGATAATGGTGTTAGAATGTTATTTTGGGATACAAATATGCCATGTATAAGTGTAAAATTTATTAATGCATGTATATTAATCAAAATAAATAAATAAATAACATACAGTACAATAAGATAAACATGGTATGTTTGTTTATTTCCTTATGTTCTCCCATGTAACAACTATTTGTAATTTTGTACACAGTAGGGTCATTATTCTCATTATATGTTATGTATTATCATTCTGCAATCAAGCAGCATCGATCCAAAATGTAAATACAGTAGAACCTCGATAAGTCAAACCTCGATACCTTAAATACCTCTATAAGTTAAAAAATCCCAACTCCCTAAACCTTTGATAACTTAAAACCTCTACAACTTAAAATAATTTGTGTTTCCCATGGACATTAACTTATCGAGGTTCTACTGTATTTAGGCTAACTATTTCTTTAAGCAGTATTTTTCTAATTATACATTGCCATACAGCTTATATCAGGCGCCTAAGCTTATATATCACAGACAGAGCTGCATGTTAGGGCTAGTATTATATAAGATTACTTGTTATGCACATATTAAGTATTGAAACATCTTTACTTTCAAAATATGGTTTTTTTGGTAAGCTCCTATATATGGTTATTTATCTCAATCAGGGAACACGTTTTCAAAGAGTTTATCTGTGTTGCAATGGTAATTTTGACGAGAGATGGGAGACATTCTGAAAGACAAAGAAATATATGTTTTTTTAACTTTTTCAGAATTGTCGGCAAGGCTATACCTCTACCTGAGAAGCGATTATCCTACAGACAAATTGAACATGAAGAAATTATTGCCATGCAATACAGCGATTATGATGAATTCAGTGAGAGCGAGGAACGTTTATCACAGAGTAGTACTGACGTCACGCCACAAAACTCTCCAAGAGTCTCTGCCGAGAATTTACATGAGCCAAGACTTGCTAGGGAGAAAGTTTCATTTAATCCAAAGACCTTTGAAGAACATGAATATTTGCCGGACACGTTTTGTTCACTGTTGCAAATTACACCCATACAGATTAGGAGCCCGTCACATAGGAAGAGACAGAACCCTGCCATTTTGAGGTCAGAGATAGCGTCTTCGAGGTGGATGAGGAGTTCTAGACCAGAGTCATCTGTACATGGTGATAGGAACAGTGCAAAGTCTTTCGTCTCCCTTGATCCAAGGAATTATGGTAACCTAGCTTTAAGTGCATCGGACAAAAATAAAGGACAAAATGGTCGGGTTCTTACTGCACATCACAGAGAGTTAGCTAGGTTGCAACCCTTATATACGCCCGATCTACCTCACAATGATGCAAACAAGCTATCAAATAGCTTACTACCTCATTATAGCATTAGAAAGGTTTCACTGCCGCCTTTGCTTTTGGATGAAGAGAAACGGAAAGTATCATCAATCAGTTCGGCTAAAAAACACACAACAAAAAACAGGAGAAATTTCTCAAAAAGTTACAATTTAGATAGGTTGAAATACAATTAGGTTTTTTTTTAATTGATGAAGAAGTTACTTCAGTTTCAAAGCATTTAATATGTATATTGGTATCATAAATGCCAAATTCAAAATTGTTATCTACACAAAAAATGAAGTGATATAAAATTATATATATTTAGATTTGACAAGTTTTACAAGTGACAATAGAAAGATGCATTATGCATTTGGATCAGCAGGTTTCGTCCAGGTGTGTGGAGAGACTCATGCCTTGCAATGGCATATAAAGAATGGATTAGAACATTAGAACTAAACTGTGTTTAAAAATCTCGTTGTAACTGAAATGTCCATATAGTATAGTTGCCATGTCATCAAATGCTTATACAAGTTTGAAACTTCTTATAGGGTATTGTAATTTATGTGAAGAAAGGCATTGAAATTGTAAGCCTCATAATAGTATTCAGAAAAAATATGAAAATATTTATAAAATGTTCAATTATCATTTCTCTTTTTTTTTGTTATGAAAGAGTAAGAATAGGGGCATGCAGGCCACCTGATGTTAAGTGGTCACTGCAGCCAACAGGAGTTCTATTTAAGGACTGACACGGATGCGTTCCTACTCTTGAGTATTAAGATGGTCGCCTCCAGTAATGTGTATCCGGCAACTATACCTCTTGCTTTACGGCGGGTTATAAGGGTGGCGGTGGTGCCGCCCCGGGCGAGCTAACGGCTCTACGACCTTCAAGATTTCAGCTAGTAGTCTTACAAGTCTGGATTTGTGGTACCATTACAAAAGCTTTGTTTATCACTTTGACTGCGGGGCTCATATAGTAATTCGGGTCAATATTGCGGCCCTAAACTGGAGCTTATTTATCTAGACTGAAGATGCGCTGTCAATTTACTGAGATATTGTATTTTTTAGCATCTGTGTATCATCTATGACTACACAGACGTAATGTCCGCCCCCAGTCTTGTAGCGCCGACGTAAAAACGAAAGTGCTTTTGTACGCCCATAATCCATGCAAATTTGTCCGTACAACACAGGTGTGTACGAGCCGCAAGCGCGTTGCGCCGGGCAAGCATAGCAGTGTTTTAAGTCGCAGCGAAAGCGCTAAACAGAATACCATTATCTGCTTTAAATGAATTTGTTAAAATACAAACTAAATATGTACAACATTAGAGATGTTTTTGGGGTTTTAATCCTTAATAATAAATTATGACAATCAATCTATTCACTGTCCTATCTTCAATGTAACATTTTTTTTAATACTATCGTTTATAAACATGATTAGGAACTATCATTTCTTATGCACAATATATATCAATGTCAATTATACTGCGAATATGTTTTAAGACATCTAACTATTGTTAAAATTGTATTGTGATATTGATACTTATTCCGTCCTTTAAAATTTTGTAGTTTGTAAACAATTTTATTATTTATTGAATAGTTAATATTCTAGTCCACTTTTCAACTAGTCTCTTTAATTGTAATTTTTTTTAATTTAATCGCAAATTGCATTTTATCGTAATTTTAAGTTTTTTGTTAAAACTGTTAATATTTAATTGTAATATTGTAGGCAAATGCTATGCATAATGCAAATAAATATATTTTCTTTAAAATATTTTTCAATCAAATGTTTTATTTATGTTAAGGCATACCTACAATAATGGTAATTACCGGATTCGAAACTGAGGTCAAGGGTTTGAATCCCTGGAGCGCACCTCTGATATTTCGAAGTCATGTGCGTATTACAAATCAGTTGTAACTGACTTGGACGGTGAATAAAACATCGTGAGAAAACCTGCAAGCATGAGAGTTTACTATACTTAGCCAGCAAGGTGGGTTACGACAAAACCATCCCATTTTGAGACAAGTTCCGTGTTCCGCAATTGAATTGTAGTGGGTCGATGATGACTTACAATGTACAATCTATGTTTATAATAGGTATTTAGTTTTGATACGGTAGGTACAGGGTAGTAGAGGATACTAGGACTGGTTAACAGTGAAACATAATATCAAATACAAATACAGAATTTATTTTGATATTTACATTATTTGCATTTTATTAACAATCAACATCAACAATATTAAATAATTTGTCATTGTGGTGTGATACATTTCGAACAGTCGGGTAATATTACATTTCCCGCAGTTGTGCAGTCATTTTTCTCATATACCAACATTATCGGACGTAAAATGGCAGATTCTTGTATTAAATATTCCACCTATAATTTTATTGTTCCGAGAATGTTGCTACATACAAATTCCTAGGCTAATGTAATATTACGTGATATAACGGTTACACCCAAAAATCGATTCGCATCAATCGAGTTCCGAGCGCACTATAGAATCGTAACGGATGGCATGAGTTTGTACGTGTCGATTAATTTGGCATCTCGTTCGTTGCTGTGAATGTGAGTGAGATTAAAATATTAGTTATGGCTAGTGCATTTATTGCGTGTCTGTTTCCACGTACAAACTCATTCGACCCTTAAGCGTTTCGTTTGTAGCCAACCGGTATGTATGGCAGTTTAATCTGTAAATGGTTGTCTAGAAGCGGTGAAACTTGGGGTAACATGAGAAATTTGAGCAATGCGTAGAAAGCTGTGAGCTTGAACGTCCGGGTTGCCACTGAAAATAATTACCCAATACTGTACAGATTAAAAAGTAATACATTAGATTTTCATACAAGTAAATGTTAATTTCTACGGATTAACAACATAAATTTAAACGGACTGTAACAGGTAATGAATGATCGATCTTAACGTAATATGTACATTATAGACACTTAACGTTTTTTAATTAACCAATAATTGCATTTAAAATGGCAACCCGTGACTTGATGATGGTGTATTGGCGCCAAATGGCAGAACATCGGTGTCAATTTTAGCTTGGCACTGGCAGCCACATATTAATGATTCAAGATATTAATGATATATAGTTCTTAAATTCTAAAATTTATAATTAGTTAAAAGGTCGGCCTTAGAATGTTTATGAGTTAGTGTAGGGATATAGATGACTATGGTAGGCGGTCTAACGGTGCTTCCGCACTACGCTTTTGTGAAAGCGTTTTTCTTCCCGCTAATGTGATGTATGGATGATGAAACGTACGCACTGCGCTTTTCCTGCAAATTCATACATCACACATTTATCACAACCCACGGCGTAGAAACGGGGCAAGACAGTCTTTGCCAGTGCCAGATCTGAACGAAAAGAGTACATAGCATCAAACAGTCGCTGCACCGGAGCGAACCTCTTACTATTTTTAATATTTCATTTACACAATATAAATTTAAATTGTTATAATAATTAACTCACAGCCATCATTATATATTGATTCTACTTTAATAAAGAGAGGACTATGTGTGTAACAACACGATAAGATGGCATTCAGCTTACAAAAAGATTCTAGCGAATATTCGTATCATAGAGCGTTCAAGATTTATATACGTATATATAATACATAAAAAATTCACCATTCTGTTCTAAAAACGTTAACAACTTCAAGCTATTAGCAATAGTCAACAATGTTGTTAATTCTAGGATTTAATGCACACAGAACATGGAATACTACCTAGTTTGCGAATAGGCATTTAGTGATGTATAATTTCGACTTAATACGACCCTCGTAGCTTGTGAGATTTATACAATACATCGTTGAATCGAAATAGAGAAATATTCAGGAACTAACACACCACTGAATAAAAGGTTCGAAACTGCCTCGTGAACTTATACGTAAATAAATTACAACTAAACTTTGTGCGTGTGCACGTATTACCAAAGTATAGTGTAATAAATATTCGTAAAATGACAATTAAACCGCACTTAATATTTAATATTAATAAATGAATAATCGCTTCGGGACTGCGTGGCTCAGTCGAACAGCGCACGCGGCCGTCGTTAGATCGTATTAAATGTATACAAACAGTCCAACTTCAGAGCCTGGCTTACAGTGTCCCACGTAACTAAATCCATCAGCTACTGGGACATTGTAAGCAACTCCTTGGAAGTTGGGTCCTGTAAGCCTCACAAGTACTCACATTTATCAACGCGTTCACCTTGACTCGTTACATACACATTGCGTAAACAACTTTATAATAATATTAGACCTCAAGCAAACACACGCAGAAGAACTCAGCTATATTCTCTCTCGATAAGGCGATTATACAAATTTAGACACTATTTAAATTGCACACTGACCCACCTCTATAAACTTTTAATTGCGATAAATATTTGTAATGCTGTATAAAAATATTAAAGGAAAAATCGTCATTTTAGTATTAACCTTAGATAATAACATTCATAATTAATCCAAAGTACCTATTAGCGTGTATTTTACATTTTTACAATGAGACGTCCGAACTCTATACCTAACTAGCATACAGTGACATAGAAGCCTAATTCACAACAAACTACACACGACAGTATTGAATATAAACTTTTAAAGCAGCCGTAGCCTTCTATTTTAAAGGAGATGTTTGAAAAATTTCTTATGTAACATACAAAATACGTTCCACTATATACAACTAGCAATTTAATTTATTTCGATCGTAGCTGCGATAGGTACTCTAATTGTTAGATACCTATTGGTCTAACAACTCCAGTGGCATGCATGGTTTACTAAGGATTAAAACTAAATTGATTTTAATAAACTTTCGATAGATCTATTGGCGCTTGAGACGCTGTAGACCTGTTACATTTTGCCAAGACAAGCTAAGTAATTCAGCTTAATCAATTTAAGTGCCTTTAGAAATACTCGATACATAGATATAATTTGGACAGACCGATTACTTCAATTATAAAATATAAGCTATCGCGCACAACCTTCTTATTTTATACCGTCCATTGAAGAGATTTTCCATATCATTTTTAAGATGTTACATTTGATACTGCCTGTCTATATACCAAACTGTATAGACACGGCCGTGTTCGCTCTTTTGTATGTTCAAATTATTTTTCTCACATTAATCGCTTACTCTTTACATTAAAGTTACAATGTTTACTTTGTTTAGTGTTAAGGCAATGTTTCGCATTTTAATATCAAGGCAACTTGGTTTTTCTGTTCATAAGCAGACATACCAAGAATGTTATGAAAAATACATATAAATGTTCAGTGCCTTAACTCGCAGTCCAAGGAGTTTAATATTACGGATATGACGTAAAGTGCATGTATGAAAACAGTCGTAAATTTAGTCTAGGTCACATGAAGTATTTTAATTTTATAACTAGTTATGAAACTTATATATTTATTACCTATTGCAGTTCTAAAAGGCTTCGTTTCGATATGTATACCACTCTACATCATACCACCATCTTGCATGGCCAGTTAAGGCAGGACAATTTGAACATTTTTATTACGTTATAAAATTATTTCCATGTCATTACCATGTCCACAGGACTTCCCAGAGCCTAAGTATTTTGTACCTCCTTTACATGTGGGTATTATTGTTTATGGACTATTTCATATTACAAAAATATGGCAGTATGTTTGCATTCAATTCCATTACAAACTATGCTGTAATTATCACTAAAACTTTCGTAAATATCTTTACACATATTTTATAACTGCTTGGGACTTCAATTACGTCTTCTTTTTGGGATAACCTAACTCTCGGCCGAGAGGCCTCCGCCGAGCGACACTACCGGCTCAAGCTCATGGGAAAGAATGCCCTATAGGTCCGAAAATAGTCTGGCTCTCCCGAAAATGAAACCTAAGTGAATCCGTAAATATTTATAAAATATGTGCTGCAAGATTCCGATATTGGACCAAAATACAAAGATTTTACCACACACACTTTTGACATTAAAAAACAATATACCCACATTATCCTACTAGTAATTAAGGCCGGTTTTGCCTATTCTATTTGACGATGAATGACTCTATATGACATGAACTGGCTATATACAGGATGTTTGATAAACGACAGTACCTTGACGTTTGACAACCGGGGGAGCGGCTTAAGAATATGAAGCGTATTTACCCACATACTGAATTTTTCAATACAGCACATTTTAATAAGCATCAAAATTTGTATAGTTTTACATATTACGTCATTTGTCGTAAACATTTTAATCGGACGTCCCCATTTGATCCATCCATTAGCCTTTACGTGTCCACTGCTGGGCATAGGCCTCCCCCAGGTGCCGCCACTCTGACCACATTTGATCAGTATACTTTAATTAAGGTATTCAATGATTACATAGCAATACAATTGTGTCGCATGCTCGTATGCGCTCAGTAATCTGTGCCTCATAATAATTTTCATCAAACATCTTGTACGTCGATTATTAGTTAAAATATTGCATTACGTTCGAATCGCTAGATGGCGTTCCATAATGACTCTATATTATTTGTGAGGCGATTTAGACTAATAACTAGTAAATTCTAAGAAAGGAACCTTAACCAACTGCACTCTGATCGTCACGTATAAATCGTGGATACAATGGCGTCTTCACGGGCAGTTAATTAAAGTTTCGCCTTATCTAAATACAATCAATAAACTATGAAGAATCCACAATCGTCAAAGCACCCGGAGTTAACTCTAAATACATTGCAGGCTTCAAAAGCCCTATTTTATAATAACAACGACGTTTTCAAAATAATATCACACATTTACAGCAAAATACACTTTGCACTCAGCTCTCCACGTAAACGTATAACCATTTAGCCCATTGGTTCTCAGACATTCACGCAATGGCTTCTGTAGTAATTTAATAGGTAAGTAATTTGTTTCAGTTCATAGTTTTTATGTGCAGCGCCATATATCACGTCCACTTTGACAATCCCCCGCCCAGATAGGATACATGAGAAACAAAATGATAAACAAAAGAAAAAAACAAAAACTGTAATATTAAAAAATTTATTAAAATAAAATGAACAAAATAACTAGAGTCGTGATGTGTTAAAGTTTATATTTTCTGTGCAGAGATTCTAGATACATAGATAGATTAGCAAAATAATCGTAATACCCACACAGAAAATATTAGGCAACTACGGTGCGCTAACCCAATGCAATATAAGTATACAAAACTAAATTAAAATGAAATGAGCAATAGAATTACGCTGTCTACTATAAACGTGCATAAAGAACTGTGATATAAGGTTGAACTTAAAACTAAATGAACAGCGAACCCAATGTGAACCCATTAAAAAATAAACTTACATAAGAACATAAATGGTAATTAATCACAAAGGTGTAACGATGTATGAAGTGCCTTACATTACTTCAACCCGTCACCGATATATTAAATGCTTAAAATATTTCTATATTTAAGCGATCAAGAAAACTTAACCGAGTTAATGAGATATTCTACAGAATAAGGAATGGACAATCTAAAAGAAAATTTTAATATGCAATACCTTAATATTTATAGATCGTTTCTTTATTACTTCTGTTATTCGGTCGTGCAATTAAAAGTTTAAAAGGTCCTTTTATTATTGAGCATTTACTTACATAGTCCAAGTTCTTTCATTGAAAAATAAATGTGGGATCGAAACCGCATGCCTACCCTCATATTAGGAGTGAAGTGTGCAGTGTGCCTTCGGACGAACGGGTATATACAGAGTGCTCTTGAGCCTTTACGAGGTGTACTAGAGGTTATCGACATAACACGATCTATACTGCTACCTATAATATTGAAACATCAAAAGCTTTCTAATGCTCTATTGCGTTTCAAGAGTACCTTCTGTATATGCTCGTCATGTGTTCGGCGGATTTCTGTGTCAGCGCGTGTAACGCGTTCCGTGTGACGCGCTCTTATCGTCCTGGTACATTGTGTGGGCACGAAAACAAAGTACAATAATAATGAAGTAAAAAAAGCCAACGGGACCTAGAACCGTCTAAGGGAGTGCGTGGGAAGGTGAGTAAGAGGTGCAGAAGAGGGGGCGTGGTAAACAATCACAAACGCGAGTCGAAACAAAAACGAAAAACTGAAAGGGCCCAAAGGAGTTTGGGTGAAACTGACGTGACCGTTTCCTTGTGAATGGGTAGTTTTATATTTTTGTACAAAAATCTTAAGGTAAAAAGAAAATAGTAAACAAATATAATGAGCAAGACTAAGAAAGAATAAAGTAACACATAACTGAAAAAAAAACAAGACTTTTTTATTTTATTTACTGTTAACTAGGCAAATAAGATAAATTCAAGTAATTATGAAAAAAATGAAAAGGAAAGAATATTTGTATAAATAGTAAACCCATTCCAGAAAGCGGTCAAGTCACTGAACCAAACGTTCGGAGTCGCTCGGCTGGCGTGCGCGGGGCGTGCGCGGGTCGGGCGCGGGGCGGGTGCGGGGCTGGCGCGGGCGGTTGTCGTGGCGTGCGCCCTACGCCTAGATGTAGGAGTAGGGCCCGTCGGTGAGGGCGCTGCACAGCAATAGTCAGGACGCGTCGTCCTTGCCGCCGGCCGCACCCGCGCGCCGGCTCGCGCGGTACTCCACGCCCGGGTCGAACTGCATTAGGACGAATACCTGTCCACCGATAACCGATATTAACTAACTTCTCTAATAATTCACACATGACACATTGATAACACATTGCAGTACAAACAAATCTAAAAATATAAATGATTCAACTCTATTGAAAACCGGATCATTTTCTTTTTAATTATTTTGTTTTTTAAATGTAATTCAGATGGTGGTGGAACTATAGTTTGGCTACGGAGAAACCACCATGACTGTCATAATCAGCAGACAAACAATTCTTGTATTTAGGTTGCAGAGTAGCCGATGCTGCTAATCTATTATTAGGCGACCATCTTTGTCCTCTGGAGTAACTTCAGATAACACTTCCGCACTATTTGAGGTTGTTTACGAGTGTCCCTATGTTGTAGCAACTAATTAACTAATAACATATACAGGTGGCATACCAACATGATCACGTTCCAACGTAAACAAAGAATTCGGCCAGTTACCTGATCTGTAGGTAGCAAACAAAAGTCATCCGGCGGGTTGGTGATGACGTATCGCTTGCTGCTCGCGTCGCACGAGGAGGACGTGTCGCGGAAGCGGTAGAGGCCGATGCACAGCATGCCGTACGTGCGCAGCGCCGCCACGAACAGGTCCCCGTACTTGCCCGCCTCGCCGAACTGCGCCAGCGGCCCGTCGTACAACGATATTTGACCCACTCTACACCGGTCTCTATAATATCACGGGTATTCATTTTAAAATTTACAATGATGATAATCCTAAAACTAATTACAATAAAAACCTAACCTAAACAATCTAAAGGGAGTCCGTGCCCATGCGGCATGGTCCCAAGAACACTAGCTGCATTCCCGCGCTGGATAGCAATCGCAATTCTCTGCGCGAGATATGAACCAGCCCTCTTGTCACCGGCAGCGTTGATCAAACGTGGTACTATTTGTTTAAAAAATGTTTTTTTATTTTAAAATGAGATTAAAATGAAGTTATTATTTTAAGTTTGAAAGCTTTATCCGGTATTTTTAAAGTCTGGACTAATATGTTGCGGTTATTATAATTTAGGCATATGTCCTGTCTATACTGTATCATCAATTTACAGATACTATCAGTTATTGTTGTTGTTAAAATTTTACAAAAAAAATAAGTACAAAAGATTTGGGGGCAAGAAATTAAAAAAAAAGTATACATACCAAATTTTACTTTAAATCAGGTTACCGTTCGGACCTATGCATAAGTTTACAATCAATGCTTCTGGCCGTAAAAACGATCACTATCAAAGAAAGAATTATTTTGGCAATATTGAAAAAATATAATTTCCATCAAAGTTTAGGGGACTTCCTGGACATTCATTACCCTAGCTACAAAACTGACTACAAGATGGAGTCATACCTTTGGATAAATCCTCATACGTATCTACCTGGAAGGCCACTTCTCTCAGTGATGCAGTTCTTTTAACTTAGGATAAGACAAGGGTGATTACCTGTTGGCTAAACTCTCGGGCGTGGAGTACCCGCCTCGGAGACCAGCTCCCTCGGCAAGGATCAGCTCTAGCTCAGGGGTGGCACCTCCCGTTATCAGCGAGCGGATCAGCGTTAACGCATTTTGGTTGAAATACGTCTGTGAAATTAAACACAACGTTGGACGAATGGAAGATGTTCTTCGTATAAAAAAGACTAATTTGGGTAATTGAATTGTCGAGCAAAGGATACGAGCTATACGTATGCTCTGTCTTTCTCGTCAACTTTGTTCAAAATTTTCGGTTGGAGAGGAGAACTGCTGGTCACGACAGCAATGGTATAGTAACCGGGTCGATAATGATGAAATAAGGTGCAACTTACAGTGGACATGAGTGAGTCGAGCACGCTGACGGCGAAGGCAGTTCCGCAGGCGAACGGCTGCGTGAGATACAGCTCCGTGTCCGGGTCGTCGTCGTCGTCTTGATCCAAGAACTGCACGTTGCTGTCATTCACCAGCTCTGTTCACAAATGACCAACGATTAGATTATGTTATATTAGGTTTATGTATAGCTAAAGTACGCATAGACCTTTGTGATCTTTTGTTGTGGCTTGTATACGTCTACAATTGTAAAGTTAAATCAAACATATATGATTGGGATTAAGAAGGGATTAGTAGCTACATTTTATCCACGTTACAGTACTTTTGCAGGATACGCTAAACGAATGGCACTGATTATTACCTACTGGTAGATGACAGTCGTTAAACCTTGACGAATGCTTTAGTTCGATTTGACTAATACTTAACATGTAATTCGGATTGTCGTCAGTACCATTACTATCATCAGATTCATTTTTATGGGGAGGTTATTTATAAGTTAAATTAACTAAGTTGTCAAATATGAGAGCAATGATATGTCTGTTGTCAATTGAGAATAATAAAGGTTCTAGTTTATTACCTTGGGGAACACCGCACTTGGAAATTATAACGGTACGAAATTTATACATCGTTATATACGACATGACTATCCTAGAGACTTGAACAGTTTCTGAATAGAGTATCTCAACTTTAATTAGCCAAATTTATCTGTATGCAATCTACCGCTAACTATGGATAAGAAAAGAAGTATCAATCTACATCGTAGACTAAGTACCTTTTTATGCAACCCACCTGTGATCATGGGAACATTTGCGCCATACACAGAGCCGCGTCGTTGTAGCAGTACTGGCGCGGGCGGCTGGCCGGGCGGCGCGGGTGCTGTACTATCAGTGCCTACACCCGCGTTTAGCACGCCTATCGTGTCGTCGAACGTCATAGCTTTGATGTTCAACGAAGCCAGAATAGCTTCCTTGTCGGCCAGCGTCGGGTCATCGTTCGATGGCACCTTCGCTGACAGGATGCAGCACATGTCACATAAGTTCACATTCACTGCACGCAAGTCGGCCCGGCTTAGCGGTGAACCCTGCGAACGAAACGGTTTATTCGATCAAACGCCTTTTGATATTCCTGTAAGCGGTTAACTATCAAATATGTTGTAACAATTATAATGGCAGTATGGCAGTTGTACCGTTGAACCAAGTACGACAGTTAACATAGATGAAGCGCAAGAAAATTCTCGGACACACGGATACCTAAAAACCAGGTTCGGGCTACGCGACGGTACGCAAGACCGTATTTAGTGCCGTTGAACACAAGTACGACAGATAACATAGATAAGATGCGAGAAAATTCCCGGGGATACAGATACCTTGGTGACCAGAATAATTCTGTTTTCTTCTATAAAATGTCAATACCGTAAAGTACGAAGATTAGGACACCCGTCAAATTAATAAATCGATGTAATATACCAGACTTTTTAAATTAGAACATAATAAGTATGGCAATAATATAGCCGGAGTTCTATAATCTTTAAAACCAGATCAAACTGGAAGAAACCAGATAAAATTGGAAAGGGACTTGCCTCGTGTTTTGATTCAAAAGCAACGACACTTTCCAAAAGAAAGGGCAACATTAATTTTAAAAGACGCGAAACTCTGTTTATACTTTAAGTATACTCACATTAAGCACAGAAATCTTGGGTAGATTCTGAAGCATTTTCCACTCTCTCCTTATATATTCGACACTGCCCACGATGACGACATGCTTTAGCTCGTGGTAATGAAAGTTGGATGCCCGAAGTGGCATCACCAAGTTCCTTAGGCCTATTAACGGTGAATCTGGGTCCGCGAATAGGCAGACCACTACATGGCCATTGAGTACAGTCATTGCCGCTTGGTTTCTGTCCTGTAAAGAAAATTCAAACGGTTTTTTCATAGATTCTAAGTCTATGGCTTAGATAATTGATTTATGGTTAGTATATTTACAGAAAAATCTAAATCTATGGTATTCCGCCACTATCATAGAATTGATAGTTGAAGGAGAACTCAATGTATTCTATTAAAAATTAAATTGATTTTAACAACAAACATAATCGATTTTCTAATACTATTGCATTAAAGCCGTTAACAGACTGATATTGATTTGATCTGTTATTTGGATCCATAAGTACATTTGTACCTGTATTAAAAATGAAATGTTAAATAATGTAGCAAAAAATATTTAATAATGTAGAAAATTGCGAAGACTTCTATTGTCTATTATTATCGAAGATTTTAATTACGCTAAATAATTGTTTTCATAGAAGACTATACAAATCTGTGAGTATTATATCCAGTTGTTTACTAAACGATTTTATTAGTTTACTTACTAATATACAATCTTCCAGATTCCTAGCGGGACTCCAATGGAACATCCCAGTGGAGTCATATTTCATTTCAGTCTTTTCGAAGTCAAAGTCTTTTGACTGGTCATCTGCTAGACCAGCTGGTAAACTGACGCCATTGCTGTTTTGATTCCCGCCACTACTCCTGCTCGTTGGCCTGTCGAATTAAAAAAAAACTTGATATTTGATTTGATTTAACAAGATTTAGCGCGCAATTTCGTGTGCAAGATTTTTACAAAGTGATTTAAAATCTGAATTAGAAATTTATTTAAAATTGTTTTATTTTTAGTTGAATATTAAATTCAATGTGGTTAGAAAATATACCTAATTAATTTGTGAAATAGAAGAAGAAAGATATGCTTTCATGAGTGAGTAGTATAAATATTTTACCCTTTCATTAAATTGCCAATACTAAGGTACTTATGAATTTTATAACACAACATACTGCTATTGAGTTATTATTACTTACAAACCTGCGGCAATGTAATAAAAGGTGTATGTGAACTAAAAAAATAATTCATCAATCCCAAAGACTTCTAAATACTAAATATTTTAGTAGCCTTTTTTTTAAGTTTATTAAAAAAATGCCTTGCATTTACATATAGCGAAAAACCAATAACAAGCTTACAAATTATTACAATAAAAATATATATACAAAAAATAACGCATATTCTAGAAAATACGTAAAAATAAAAAAAGACATGCCGCTCTACTTTCTCCCATTGTGTACCGTGCTTCAGATTGTGCAAAATCTATTGAAAAAATATACATTTCACTCACATAATGTACTAAGAAACGCAGGCTTTACTACGAACTACTTAGATTTTATATCTACTTCACTATATTATAGCGTCCTTAAAATACTACATTATCCTACTAACAGCTTTGTACACATCCAAAACGTAACAAGTCGTTATTCACCACAGCTATAAGAATATGTCTTTATATCGATTTTCCAATAGTAAATACGGTTTCTTTTGCGGTATTGAAGCACTCAAAATTCTGTTACCGCCTCGCTAGGGTCGTAAGCGATATGCTACAGTAAATAAAAAATAATCATCATAAAATTATTTTTTCGTACAATCATCTCATCTATTTTTGTTGTATTCTGGTTTGAAGTTCTGGTTTTAGAAGCGATCCATATTAATCTAAGATGTACAGCAAAGATTCCTCTCTATGTGAGACACAAGAGGCAAGGTCGTTTAATATTAAGCGCTACATGTTCATTTGCTTCAAGATTGCTTGAGAACACGATATATTCTTAATGTTATGGTAACTGATATGTTTTGTTTTGGAACTAAGCTTTTAGTAGGATATATATCTACGTAGAATATAAAAAATGTCTAGGTGATGTAATTTTATAATTGTAGGGAGTTACATGAGTTTTTTCACTTCGTAGGCAAGGTGATAGGCTTGGTAATTCGTATCCTGCTCTTGCGGATTCCTGTAAAGGCCAAAGAATCGTCTCTATTGGTTTTTAGAGATTATCCGACAAACATAAATAAGTGCATACATATTAAAATTAATAAATAATCACATTTAGGTCGTGTCGTGCACTGTGCGCAACGGAAACATAAGGACTCAAACCATATAACATGTTACCACAAATAGTTATAAAATACGCCAATTTTGTCTTATGAAATATCTTAATTAGATAGAAAAGTTGATTGAATTTTGATTGACATGATAGTTATATGATGTTATGTAGTATGAATCGCTCTTAATAGACAGAAAGACATCGACGACTTACATATAGGAATAAAGCTGCAATATATAAGTATGACAGACAAGAAACATAGCTAACAGACATTATTTAGTATCAGTTTTATAATTATTTTATTTTATTTGTTTCATAAAAACTATTATGTATAAGGTACCTAAAGCACCTATGTATGAGAGTTAAGAAGAAGGATGGTGCTACGTAAAGACAATAGGTAGGTGGAGCTATTTATATACTTGCCTTTAAAACACACCATGATAATATTGTTAGTAAATAAGCAATATTTTATCATATCCATAGGTATGTACCCTTATCACATAATTACATAAAACATCATAAACAAAACATTAATTTTAGTATATATTATTACGTTTGATATTTTTTAGTAAATCTGTGTAATGTGTTCTACTAAAATTTAGTCTAAAATTATTTTTCAAAATATGAATCTTGTCCTTATAAAAATATACGATACATTTTTTATTATTATATACGATAACAGATCAGATTCAATAACTTTATAAAGTAAATAATTTCTCGTTCTTTACAAAATTATTTACACTTGTTCGAGAACATCATAAATAATATAATTCTGACTTATCAAAGAGGAGGTCCGGGATTGAAATTTTTGGCACGTACTGCTGTACTTGCTCTAACGATGAAGACAAACATTGTGTGGAAAAATTATATGCTTGAGAGTTTATCATAGAGTTGTCAAAGGTAAGTTACGTCTACGAGTACCAACCCGCATTAAGCTTTAGCGTGGTGGAATAGGGCCTTACCCTTTTTATTCTGGAAGGAGACCTGTGCCTAGTGGGACAATAATGGGTTATCCTTCTTATTCTGTAAGGAGACTTATACCTAGTGAGGCAATAATGGGTTATTCTTCTTATTCTGGGAGGAAACGTGTGCCTAGTGGTACAATAAGGGGTATCCTTCTTATTATGAGAGGAGACTTGTGCCTAGTCGGGCAGTAATGAGTTATCCTTCTTATTCTGGGAGGAGTGTCCGGTGGAACATTTATGGGTTGACGGAGAAAAAAATAGTAAACTTACGTGTCAGGTGGTGCCCTATTGACGTTCGGTTTGACCTTGTTGACTTGCCGCGTCGTCGTGGTATTCATCAGTTGATTCGCCATTGGTGACAGCAACGCGGTAGGCGCCGCACTTCGATGATTCCGGTTTATTACTACACCAATAAGAAAACTTAGTAAAATTGACATTAGCTACAGAAATATTAGACAACCATTGTACTAACCTAAACAATGTTTTGTGACCTAAAAATCCTTAATTTCTTTAATAAAGTTCTTATGTGAAATATGATTATCTGCACTTTGTACATTAAATTCTTAATAGGTTTTGAGAGGTGGGAAAGTTATAGTTCACCCGGAGAGGTACCATCGCCGCCCTCATAATCCGCCGTAAAGCATTACTTGTGTTTCGGTAGGAGAGGTGCGGTTTCCGGCTACAGTTTCAAGCGAGGCGAACATCTTAGTCCTTAGGAGTAGCAACGCATCTACGTTCAAGCTTAGATAGTATTTCGGTCGTGTTTGTGGTTGTACGTGGATGTCTAGGGGCTGCGACTACTTAACATCAGGTGATTTGCATTTCTCGTCTGTTATTCGTCTCACATAAAAAAGCTATAAAACCCGTTGCGGATTTTAAGTTCTGAAAAGACAATTAATAGAATAAAATAACATATTATCCTCTTTAATATTTTCATTATTTAAGAATTGATATATAAATTTTTTAATTGATAATATAAATATATTACAAAATATTAGGGACACTGTTGACATATTATAAAGAGGCAATGCCAAGAGTATTTAGTAAATTATATTATTTGTGTAATTAAGTTTATCGATAATATTACTCGATGCTACAAAAAAATATTTCAGCGCAACTGAAAACCAAAGCTCAAAATCCGTAATAGGAACTAAGTATACTGAAGGAATAAATATAACAAAATACTTACAACTGATGTCTTCCCCTCGTTCTCGTGCTATTTCACCTGAACAGTAATTAATTTAAACTTTAGTACATATTTCTTTAGAGTTAACAAAAATCATGTATTCTTTGTTGATAGAATTATTATTTCTTCAATCGTTTTACAATCCATTTACTAAGATTAATCAAACTTCCATTTTAAAAACATGAAAAATATTAGACTTTGAACATTTAATGTTAATTTAATTTTTAATAATTAATATTAAATTCTACAACGAAAGCTCAACAACAACGCATTCAAATACATCGACGTATAAATAAAGGTTTAATGCCATGGAATAGGTATTCGAAATGTTGGCGCAGGCATCAGAATATGCAGAAATTAACAAGTAGCGATACTAAATACTTATTAATGATCTAGGCTTGTATTATTTATACAACCATAGATTGGAAAGATCGATGACAAACTACGAGAAAGCACTATCATGAAAGTTATCGCCACGTGTTTTTTTCTCAAATAATATCTATAGCAAAGGAGTACAAACCATAAATAATGATGAAACATCCGCTTTAGAGTTTACCAAGAAGCACAGGTCGATATGAAATCTTTACTTAAACCTCAATTCATTTATTTAATGACAAAATAAATGTGATGCAAAACCAAGGGAAAGTGTCGTGAAAGTAAGGAAGTTCTCATTTAAAGTTCGCCGAAAGACAGATTCAAGATATTCTTAAGGGACAAAATAAATCGCAAAAGCGATAGAGTAGAACGCTAATCTGAGCCAGGGGTCATGCTTGATGGAAGCTGATTTACCAATGGCTCCCCTCATTGCCACTCATATTTGTGCTCGCTATGAAAATGCGTGGTAAGCATCTAAGTGCAAAGTTCCGGTAACCTATTGACAAGCGTATCACTGGCTGCTTGATGTGTGGGCCGATGATAAAGTAAAGAAAATAAAAATAAAACACTCAGTCCTCAGCCTGAGATGTACCTCGAACATGGACCTTCTTGGGCAACTCTGGCGGCGTGAAGGTGGGGGGAGGATGGTGGTCATCTGCAAAACATCAGCACAAGATCGCATTCCGATACACCACTCAATCGATAATACTTCACAACGCAAATATACAGCGTGTTGTTCACATAGGTTGTCATATATCCAACTTTATATGGAATACACAAGTAGTACATTTGGTTTCACCTATCAAACAATAGGGACTCAAAAACTATTTAATTTAGGTACTTACTGAAACTATAGAAGAAAACATTGAACAAAAAGATAGTAACGAATAAATACAAATTCAAATCATCTTTAGTACAGGTGACACCAAATGCACGTAGAACATTAAACAATAAATATTGATTAAATAATTTAAGAATAACATTTAACACAGTACTAACTACAAACATTCACATGCAATACATACATACAAAACATACAACATCTAAAACGAAGAACCAAACCAACAATCAAACATGTTAAAATCTAACTAAAAGACAAGCACGTGTGAGTACTAACTACTATTCATTGGTTACTATTAATTTAGTTAAGTTATCATTACTTTGCAAATCCTAATAGATAATGAAAATAAGGCTAATGTATAAGGTAATGGAAATATAAATGATTATAGGGCATGATTTGTAAATTGATAGGGATGGGCTAAAGATCACTACAGTTATGGTGACGCTGTCTAGGTAAATGAGATTGAAATTTACTTATTAGCGTATGAATGTACCATTTTTTCGTCGGAACGCGAGGCAGTAGCCATTCACTGCAAAATCCTGTCTCTATCGAGGCGGGGATATCTAATTCAAATTAAATGTTCCCTTTGCAGGGTGGCAACAATTAGAAAAAATCTTAAATTCAAAGCATAATAAATACGTACGTATGAATCTATAACTTCACAACATCAATATCTGAGGGTCTATTGATGCATAAATTAGGGATCAAAATACTCCTATGAAAATATTTCGAATTTATAATATAATTGTAACAATAAGAACAAGACCAAAATAAAATTACATCACAACGTGTCTCACGATGTTTACATCGGCTAATAGAAAGGCAAACGGCTAACTGCTGTATAAATGCACATAGATAAACGTATACATAGGTGAAATATTAACCAATCATTTCACTCCATTGAATACGTAACCGACTTTGGTCCTAACAGTTCTAGAAATTCTTACTTGAATATCTAAAATTCATAGAACCAAGGTCTATTACGCTATTGATCACTATCTGAGGATTTTTGATTAAGATTTCAGCCTGTAACAAGACAATGATAACAAGACACGATTTTGCTAACCGCATTGGTGGGTGATATATACTTTCACCACTTGCATCGCGAATAATAACACCACATTGACATTAACATTGAATTTTATGCACAATTGTTACGTACTTGCCCTGCCAACCATCTGGACGGCTCGTACGCCTTTCCTGAATGTAGCCACTGAACCGAGAAACAATAGGTTTTAAGCTTACTTGTTATAGATTATTCACTTATTCAACCTGTTACACAGTTGCATACGTATGGTAATAAGGCACATTATAGATTGGGTAGATATACATCGCAGACAAAGATGGAAAGCTTAGGAATTTTCTTGCCGCCGTTTCAAGCAAGTTCGTGTTTATATTTTCTGGGTACTAATGTCCTTAAAAGTAATTATTTATTAGACACGATAAGTTGCGAACATAAAAATACGCACTCAACCTGCGTTGCCAAAAACAGAGAAGTATTTACATATACACAAATTAGTAACCAAAATTTGTGTCCATTACTACCCTTTATAGCCGTAGCCGTGAGTTTCTCCCTAAAATTTTCCAGAGTAAGCACTGTCTTAGTTAATATACTCGTGAGGTAGCCTTGCTGCTAATCTAGCGTGTATCTTTTATTGTGAATTAGCATATACTGTAGCCCAATTTCATAATTTATGAGCAATGGTTAGTCGATGCAAACAAACTAAACGTGTTGTGAGGTACGGTAATAAGGTATGTCATGTTTCCGGTCCGTACCGTCGGGGCAACCACGATACGTATTAAGACTTTGTTTCACCATCCCAGTCTGCATCATCATCATTCCGACATCTGAAAAATCCAAACACTGACAAATGCGAAGGTACGCTCGCGTTTGAATGGTCGATACGCAGTCAATGTTAGAATTTGGTAGAACTAACAGCTGATCATGACTTCAAATGCGAATACAACTCGAGTGATGATGGCAATAGAATGACTTGAATCTACCAAATTCGCCGGTGATGTAATGAGTGGCGACCGTATCTCTTTCGACCTCGCGTTAGTCACTGTCAATAGCACAGACAAGCCGGAACTGTTCTATAAAGCCTTTGTGTAATCTCCAAAGCTCACTCATCAATTTTTAGCGTTTTGCAATTATCTTCACTCTGAATTTTCTGAGACATGCTTTCGTGGATTTGCAATTGCAAAGAAACTTCGTTTAGCTAGGTGTTTTGGGGATAAATGAGGGTGCATTTTTGCAGTTTGCATATTCAATTCTACTTATTCATAAAGTTCATGCAATATTGCCTTAACTGGGCTTTGAAGTGCATCATATCAATTTATATCTAGGTAGTGGTTGGAATACTAATAACTGTCATAAATCAAATAGTGTACGTATTGCTAAGTGTACTACACGCACTCAAATTGTGTAAAATTTTGTGAGGTCCGTATAATATTGTATGATGCACTAAACGCTCTCAGAATTGGGAAAGAGCGAGAAATATCTCAAAAGCCTTAGAAATGGTAAAGTGTCAGAGTGCTTTGTCGTGGCAATATCCATTCACGAGCGAGCGGACATACACAATGATTGCTAAATAGGGTGTGAACGAGCACGGATCAAGAATGCCTTGCAACCGATCCAGTCTGTGAGGTACGGACGCAACACCACTAAAGCAACTCAAAAATCATATAGACACGAAAATAAATATTTGAAAACGTCAATCTGTATGGTTAGGTGTGGTGCAAGTTACCTATGTCGGCTCCAACCTTCCGCTGGTGCGCGGTCACTAAAAGTTTAGCCGAATATTCGATTAATTTCTCACAGATAAAAAGGTAACAGGTGTGATTATAATAAGTTAGCTGTGTTACAGGTTCCTACGGTGTGATTTACTTGGCGGTATTCTTACAAATGCGTTCATTTGTGATCATGAAGACACAGCTCGTGAAATTACAAGATCAGTACGAGAATGTTCCAGAAAGAATGTCACAGAATCACTGTTATCAATAAACAAAATTATTGTACGGGTACAATTAAACTGGTCTTAAATATTTCTCCTGCTTGATAAAATGTTTCATTAATTAGAATATATCATTAATTAAACTTATAAATTTGATTAAAACGTAAATAGGAAATGATCTTACAGTTTTTGCATTTGCATTTCTTGATGAGCGTTTCATCCTTGATGTCCTCGTGGCACGCCTTACAGTAATACCAGGCCCTGAAATTGTAAACAAAATACTTACTATAAATATAAAATATATATAAAGATACAAAATATGTACTTTTACGTATAAAAAACATATTTGAAAAGATTGAACATTACACGGGTTAATCTCTGAGATAAATGTCAAATAAGTTTTGATATATTTGTACATATTATTTAAAAGGTATTAAGTATATATCATCAAAGAAATCTAGGCATGCAGGGATGTACACGGAGACACTGTTTATATGTCTGAAATTTGCAAAATTCTGTAGAAGTTTATTTTCAAATTATAAAAAAACAGTGTATGGATAATAAAAATATAGACTCTGATTTATAGAGTTATTTAGACACAAGTATTTTTAAACCGTATTAATTTGATGTATGTCGGCAATGAGGATCAAGCCTTCGTACCTTCAACGTCAGTGGGATACAATATTTGAGCGAGCAACATTTACCTGATAAGATTTAACCTACCTACGGATACTCATCAAGGCCCAACAATGAGATGAACTTTTTACTAACCTTTTCACTTCATCTGCCGATTGTGCAATAAAGAATCCTTGGGTGTTTGCTTGAATCTTTACGTTCCGTGGATTGATGGAGATCTTGCTGTCCGCGCCTTCCTCGCCTTTGATCTCTATCGCCAATAGCAGCAGTTTCAGCTTCGTGAAGCATAATCTGCGAAAATATTATCGCTGTACCGAAGAAGAAACGCAAAGTATATGAAAAGTAATCAAATTGCTCAACAATGAATGTATTATTTTAGTTTGTGCATTCGTAAATCGAGATTTCAAAACGAAATTTAAAATTAATAGCAACCAAGTTAAAAAGTTGAACTTTTGGAAATTGTTCGTTTTCGTTCTTACTATGCATGTCGTACGTATGACATGTCGGTCGTGGAATGTTTTAATTAAGTGTAACTCGTAAATCAAACAATTAATTTTATAGGAGTTTACATGAACATTGATACATTAAAATATTATAAATAAATTGGTAGCACGTACGTACTTAAGAAGAGAAAAAAAGGAAAATAAATAAGATACTTACCCAAAAAAGTTGCTAATTTTTATTTTTTAATCATGCATCATGCATACAATTTGTCATATGAACAAGTGTATTTCAACCACAGATTTTTAGTGTATGACACGTATTTCTTAAATGAACGACATAAAATAGGAAATACTCAAGCAGATAATACTAGATAGAAAATATGTATAGCGTGGAATGCGGCGACAGTTATTAAAATCGAAGGCATAACTATTTTTAGCAAGAGAAGGAGAGAAGAGAAACATCCAATCAATACAAAACGTCAAGCAGTATAATACCTAATAGCCGGATATAAATAAACATGACTAAAATTGCTACTTTATAAACTATAGTAACTAAATCTGTTGTAGTGACTATTTTTACATGGTCTTTCGTAGTAATAACAGATATGGAACAGACCTTAATACTAGAACAAAATTTACTTTTTACATCTGAAGACTTGATGTATTTACTCTACGATTCATGCTCCAGTATACTTTTTTTGATTAATAAATAGTATTTAATAATGAGAAATTTATTGAAAGGTAAAATAAAAATTA
Source organism: Phocides pigmalion okeechobee (assembly GCA_018251015.1). Classification (NCBI taxonomy): domain Eukaryota; kingdom Metazoa; phylum Arthropoda; class Insecta; order Lepidoptera; family Hesperiidae; genus Phocides; species Phocides pigmalion. Next base: position 3,396 of record DWON01000473.1, on the reverse strand, counting down.
AATTGAAAAGGTGATTTGAGTAAGTTTTTAAATAAAACAAATTTGCGTGCTTCTAATCTACTAATAACTACTTGAATTCAGGTATCATTTAAGGGAATATGTACTCAGTGCTTTAATCTAGTATTATTTACCCATCCAGCATGCACAATCTAATCTGTGGATCAGAATATTACATTAAATAATATCCTACAACTATGTTTCTTTTAAGGTCAGTGCACATTCAAACAGCTAGGATTAGCACAATAGGGTGGGGGATGGTCGGCCCAGGTTTGTTGAGTCTTACTCGCTAGCTTGGGGGAAGCTCATTCCTGTGAAGGATGTCGATAGCGTCTCCGTGTACATCTCGCAGCCCGTACCCTGCAGGTAATCGTTCTGCCATGCTTGTGTGTCGGGGGACTGTAATCAACCAATAGGAGAGGCTCAAGCACGTGCCGTGTTAGTCTGTCACAGCCATAGAAACTTCCACCAGGGAGAATATGCCTCGTTCACATCCGCGTCTCATCTCCTTGCTCCTATAGTTAGGTATCTATGTGTAAAATATTAGTTCAATCTTGCTATTATTATTTATTGTATCTTGAATCATCGTAGCTATGTTAATTTGTGCAAAACCTACGCAAATTGGCACAATAGAAACTGAAAAGACAATGCCTCAAAATTCACAGACCGTAAGCTTGCAAGGCTAAAGTAATTACTGATGATAAGCTATGTGATTGGTATTGGTTAGTATCGTTCGTCCGTTGATCATGGCATTATGGGATGTGTGGAGCTCGAACACATGAATAGAATCGAAATAGAAAGTTTAGTGTACGCCGTCGTTCACACCACGGCTTGCAAGCATCTCGTTCGCTGCCGACTTACTCTGCTGCTAGTTTGAAGGGCATTCCGACAAACGTCGAGCTCAGTGTCAGGGTGTACATCTCCATGCCGGTACCACGTAGGTAGTCATTAGTCCATATAGCCATGTCTTGGGACTGTGGAAACGTCGCATAAGAAATGTTAAATCAAGAGCATTAGAAGGATATTGAGCTGTGAGAAGTCAATCCTTGAAGACAACTCCGAATGCACTTTTAGAAGAACGTAAAGACACTTAAATCAGAATGTAATTTAATAAAAAGCTGACCGTCTTGAAACTTCTCATGGCGAACAGATTGGCCATCATGGTGGAGAATCCTGGCGCGAGACAGCTCTGTGCGATGAATCCCAGTTTCAGTTCTGCTAGGCAAATCACGTCATCGCCCTGCTTCCAGTCCCAGGATGGAATGTTGAGGAGGTAGGCCTTAAAATGTTCGTATAAATAAGCACTATGTAACAATTTTGTGAAAGAATAGAAATTTAGTTTAGAAGTTTAGAAATTTCGTTTGCACAAGATAAATTCTTTGATGAGATTTTTAAAAGAATTTTTGATGCTAGTTATTTGTGCTAGGATGGTATAGCACAGGTCTGTGCAATCTGCTATGTTCTGTGTTTATTTGTGACGTAATTCAGGTAACTGACCTGTTATACTGTTATATATATACAATTACTGTAGTGAGGGCTTAACGTAAGGTGAAAATTACTTCAATATCATTAAAAATCGGTATTTAATCCACGAAATTGAACGCAGTTGGGTGACGCACGAATGTGACGTAATGCAGTGTAATTTTAGTATTATATCGTGATATTGTACAATAGAAATTCTTCTATAGCCGATTATTGATCGATTCTGTCCCGTTTGAATGTAATCGTGATTATTATTTATTTGCTTATTGCTATTACTTTAGTTAAAGAGTTAACTGTATGAGATATAATACCTTGTTGTGGTACTGCATCAGCTGTATGATGACTCTAATGTCGTCGGAGTAGTTCTTGATGGAGATGACTCGCATGATGTTGGCGGCGTCTTCTGCATCTGGATCCTGGCAGTACTTGTTGGCTAGCACTAGGCAAGCGTCCGCTTCGTGCACCTGGGTATTGTCTATGGTTAACATTTCGTGCCTTTTAAATATTTTAGTCGACTTCCAAAAAGGAAGATTTTTTCCAATCGAATAGTTTTTTTTTAATTTTCTTACGAAGTTAGACATGTTCCAAATTCTATCTTGTCTGACTAATAATTTAATAGTTAATTAAATCGGTTCAATTACGTTTATGGTTAACATTCTTCAAATTTAAGTTCATTGTGATTTTGTATTTGGATTAAAAATATAGTATATATTTACTAAGGCAATAGAAATTGTGATAAGAATTTGTATTGAAAGTAAGTTTAACAGGTTCATTATCTTTTAATAAGTTGTTACTTCTTGTAAATACTTACCTTATTACATAAATTAACATATAGAAAGGAAATACATAAAGCACAGATAACGATTAAAGCGGACACATTCATTCAGGGTTAGTTACGAGAAAACATACTTTTTAGTCAATTTAAAAAGCATGAGGGGCATGCAAGAAGGGTCTACAACAATGTTGTAAAAATGAACACCGTGATCGTTTTTTTTTGCTGATCTTACTTGTTATATAATATTTTTTTTATTAATTATAATGATCAGCAGTGCTCACTTTTCGGACAAGAAAGCATGTGCAGCACACACGATAGTTTACGAAGGTATTCATGCATACAAAAACATTCCGACGTCAAGCCATGCACAACATATAGAACTTACCGTAAACACTCGACAAAATCGACAATCGACAACTGTACTTCGATCTACCAAGCAAATTTTGAAAAGGAAACTCTTTCATCGGCAACCACTAATGCCAATTAGCTTTATCAGCACTGTTTATCGGTTGTACAGTACAAGTCAATATCGATTGTTTAGAGTATATGTTATGTGGCCAACATCGCATACAACACCCAGTTAGGTACATAGTACATATATATAGACACATAGCGACCGGCTGGGGTCGGTGCAGCCGGGGAACACACGCCACTCGTGGCCAGGCCAGTACCGTGCGGGACGACGCACATACAGATCAGATACAATAGCGAGAGGCACGCACAAACAGCCCAAAAGTATTGATATTAGAAGGGAACTGTACACCACTCCAACGACAGAACGTCTCTCGATAGGTGAGACCGAGCATCGCTCTACGGCTATAGGAAGGACAGACTGCACAGCTTCAAACCGACACCACGCCCAAGGATCACATCGTCGTGTGCAGTGCTACTTACTTTTACCCTCTGGAGATCGATAGGGTTCATTATGGTGCCTTGAAAGAATTCCACAGTAGTAAAGTGTCTCTTGAACAGGCCTTCAAGCTCCAGGTCGGGCGGTTTCCTGCCATCAATACTCAGTTAACACTACGGACCGGATTGTGGCTAGTCCGCCGCCTGTCGTAGGCCGACGTTACCATGCATCTCTATGTAGTCAAAATACGCGGTGCGGTGGGACGGGGGCGCAGGCCCGGGGCTGAGCACCA
>DWON01000472.1:0-32975 GCA_018251015.1 Phocides pigmalion okeechobee | reverse complement strand
TGGTCGCCTCCAATAATGTGTATCCGGCAACCACACCTCCCCGACCGAAACACAATACATGAAGAACATGTTGCTTTGCAGCGGGTTATGAGGGTGGCGGTGGTACCGCCCCGGGCGAGCTCTAATGGCTCTACCACCTTTACACATAATTTACATGTTAATTACAATAATGACATCTTTGAAAATAATTATAATAAACGCCTAATCTGAACAATGTACAGGAGTCTGTGCCCCTGTGGCATGGTGCCATGAACGCTAGCATTCCCGCGTTGAATTGTAATAAAACGAACACTTCACGAAGTTACGTGTTAAGTGAAACCTACAACTAGTGAAAACAGCACTAAAATCGATCGAGCCGTTTCTGAGGTTAACGCTTACAACCGCACAGACAAACAAACAAAAATTCTGATAACTATTATTTTGGTTTTTATTGCGTTAATTTTAATATTTTTTCATATCTCTTTCATATTACTAAATGATATATAGGCAGACGACACATAATATGCTATATAAAGCATTCATATATATATATTTGAAGGCCTCATTAAAGTGGATACAAGCAAAAAATATGTATCATTTACGTACAAAGGTATTAGCAAAAAAAATCGCGACACGTGTAACCTAGCAACCCGCGGCAAATGATCGCACTGGGTCATGTTCCGTGTACGCCCGATTCGACTTATACCTACAGTCTACGAGTCAAAGCAAATAATACAATATTAATTACGAAACGCACGCATAGGCTCAAGCCTACGATGGCAAAAATAAGAAAAATTCGACCGACATCGGATGCGGTCGGAAATTGGATGGATGACCATTAGTGGTACCATTTAGTACCACATTTGTGGTGACCATATTTTAAGCGTGTCTTCGCTTCGCACGACAAAAGGTGACCATTGGCATATAACATTCGATATACTGTCGAAGGCCGTACAGACGGATAAATTACTTATCTGTATCACCATAAATCGGCATTGATGCTGCGTGGAGATGTATGATTTACGCTTCCTCTATATTAATTATAAAACTTTCATCTATTACATACAACTTGACAAATGAACTTAACGTTTTACTATGTAACGGTTACTTAAGATTAACGATTTTTATTGCCGATATTTCGAATAAATATCATGGCTCATGTTCACGAACAAACAACCCAAAAACGAAGGAACACTAGATTTCGTAATGCAAAACTATATTTTCCAATACCTATTTCTTGGACATACGGTATCCTTAATTGTACTTATTTACTTTACAAACCCAACTTATAAAATAAATCATACGTCAAAAATGCAGATACGATTTATTGATAAAAAAATCTATTATTAGTAACAGATAAAACGGTCAACTTTTTTTTCCGACAAATTGCGGTCTTGATTTGCCGGTTAAGCCGGTTCGAGATTCGAATTTCGAACCTTACCAAGTATATTGATTCCATCGTCCATTGTTATCTGCATTCCGGATTAACGAACACATTTGTTTGCCATTCATTGCACTGTGTAGCAGGGGTGCCAACTTCGTAGAAAATTCTAAATTGGAATGGTTTTAACTGAGACAGTATGGGAAAATCCATAACCATAACAATTACGTATAATAAACAATAGTTAAGAAAAAAACTAAAAAAACACGCTTTTATGAAGGTTGCATGGTATCAATAGCACCACCCCACCACGCTTTTTTACATCGCCATATTTTTATTCTTATTTATACTATTTTTAGTTGGATTTTTTTTATAAAAGTCACAGGTAAACAACTATGCTACGGGATCAAAATATCGGCAATTAAAACTCGTCAATCACGAGTACCCGTTACGTTATTATATTAAAGGTGGTAGAGCCGTTAGAGCTCGCCCGGTATGAGGGCGGCGGTACCGTCCAGTACTTTTTGAGTTTATCACAGACAGTCAGAAGCGGGAGGGGCCTTTGTTTTATAATATTTAGAGATGACTGAGTTTGAACGATGTTATTTAGAAAAGTTGACAACGCACCGTCGGTAAAAGTTGTTTTTCCTTAAGCCCGAATGCAATGTGAATATCATAAAGGTCTTAGTTCCAGGCAGGTGTTCTCGCCACCTTGTACTCAGTCTTCCGGTTTTGTTCACAGAATAATTTATCTGCAACTTATCATTATTCATCTAACTCTAATATAGTTGCGATGCCAAGTATTATTAACACTTCGACTGCGGCGCCCATACGTTTGATTGGTTCAGCATTATGATCGGCGCACTAAATTGGAGCTTATTTCTCTAGACTGAAGATGCGTCGACAATTCACTGAAATATTGTATTTTTTATCATCTGTGTATCGTCTACGAATGCAAAGACGTAAACTCCGCCCCCAGTCTTGTAGCGCCGCAGGGAAAGTGTTAGATGCCATTGTTCATAGCGTTGTAAGGGTGCCATGCAAGGAAGTCATTGGAATTCTTGGTACACTGTAAAGGGTATGTTTATTTAAATATTTACTTATTTTTTATTTATTTAAGTTATGTAAACAACGTGTACGATGTCTAGTGACATTAATCATACCAGTTTTATGTTAAACGAGCTCTTGCCCGCGACTTTGTTCACGTGTTACCTAACTAAATAGACATAACTTTATTTGTTAACCGATTTAAAAGAAAAAAAAGCACTTAATGTTAAGTGAAGCTCATCACAATATAATCTTCGAAACTGCATTTAAATCGGATAGGCCGTTTCTGAGATTAGCGTCCACATACATATATAAAGACGTACAGACTAACAGACAAAATTAAAAAAACATCATTTTGTGTTCTCTTGCGTATATAAAGGCACCCCATTATGAATTTTTGAATATGTTTCCCATGTACAGATGTTCCGTTAGTTTTATTATATGTATAGAAGATATAGATAAGTAACAAATGAGTGTGCAGGTCAACTCATGTTGAAAGTTTGCTGTAGTTGATGTACAGTCAAAACTAAATCCATACAAGCTTCACCGTAGCCACCCATTAACTAGTGGTATTTGCGTGGGCCGCGACGGACATTCGTGGTTTCCCGTTACATCGCTATATTTTAATTAGTATTATGTATATCAACGTTAAGCCGAGCCATCCGGGGCGTGTTTGACTCCTTTGAGCAAAAGCCCGGATAAAAAGGCTACCCGTCTGACATACGAGAGTTGAATGTACCCTTGGGTAAGAGTAGCAGAACAGATGTAGGACGTCCCCTGTTTCCATACAAAGTTCGTGTTAAATGGTCGCTGTAGTTCATACAAACGCACATCCAAATTCATACAACATTGAAGTCCTCTCTCATATCGTTCGTGCAACGCTATTGAATTGTTCCGGCAACTAACCGAAATGTAATGATTCCTTTACGACGGATTATGAATACTGCGGTGGTACCTTCCAATTACAGTTGTAACGCAAGCGATGATAATAACATTTATAATCATCACTGATCAAAGAACTAAGAATAAGATGGGAGAACTATAATTCGACAAGGGAGGTACCACCGTCGCTCTCGTAATCCGCCGTAAAGTATTACTTGTGTTTCGTTTGGAGAGGTGCGGTTGCCGGCTACACTTTGAAACGAGGCAACCATCTTAGTCCTCATTAGCAGCAACGTATCTACGTTCGAGCTCAGATAGATTTTCGGTCGTGTTTGTGGTTGTACGTGAATGTCTATGGGCTGCGACTACTTAACATCAGGTGGTTTGCACGCTCGTATGCTACTCTTCTCGCATAAAAAACACTATCGTGCCAATCCAAAACACTGTAACTTTTAAATACGAGATTCGAGATTTCACACATTTGTTTCAAATATTTCAATTGGCATATACGAGAAGGACAGTACCTATAACTCAAAGTGGAAATATGGATTTCAATGTAAAATGAATAAATACACAATGTCAGATGTAACTTATATTATTACTCTTATTAGTCATCTTTAACAGCAATAATATGATGCATTAGCAGTAATTATTCAGTATAATTGTAATTACTAATGGTTTCTCACAATCGATCGACGACTTTACCGTAAGTTTACTTAACACGTTTCGCTTCTACGTTAGCTTTGTTATCAGCTTCACGTGCAAGTAAAAGAATCATGTTCTCATTCCTCATATCTTTAACAAGTTGTAAATCATCTGGAACAGGTTAAGAAAATTCAAACAAGTTTGTTTGCGTTGGAATTTGTTCCAGGAAATCCCTGTCTCTCGGACGCTTAGCCTCTCCTAGCGAGCCGTTTAAGCCACCACCGGTTCAATGCTTTGAATTATTTCTTTAGAAAACTAAACCGGTTTATCTCCTTATCTTCTTGCCATTTGTTGTCTTTATCAGTTCTTTTTTGTGTAAAATTTAAATGTGACGTTGTGTCTTACTGCGAATACTCATTGTGAAACGTTTCTTTCTCATTTCAGATTTTGAATAGTGGACCGGCTTGATTATAAATGCATACATATGTATTTAATTCGTGCGATATGTTGATAAAAACAGACTTTTTCATTGTCTTGCTAATGTGTTTCTGTAGGTAGATACTTCGATACTTAAGCTTCATTTTTTACTAACCATGCATTACGACGATTTTCACTTAGCTCGATGACATCCTGACGGCTGTTTGATCTTCAATCGCCTCGTTCATACAGAATAGTTTTTATCATAGTTTTTTGCTATCCCAAACCGACCGTATCTTTTTTTGTTACAAATGATAGCTATCAGGTTAAACTTTATGATGCACCCTCATTTAAACTGTATTTTTATTTGCCTCATGTGTTCGTTCAAAGCTTTTGCCTTCGTTATTTTATTTATAACGCCTTCTTTTTATTTCTGTTTCATCTGCAAAGACTTAAGATGCTTTATTGAGCTTTGTTGTCGCACGGAGATTTATACTTTCGTTTTAAGTAATCAGAGCTTGATTACGTTTGGTATTTATGTCAAAATTTATGCCTTTACCTTTAAACTGCCTTAAAGTTTATGTGTGACAGTACTCTGCTTGTCATATATTTAAAAGGATAATTATAGCCATTGATGTCATTAAAATTACTTTTTACATTTTTTTTTGCTGTTTTGAATAATTTCTTCGTCAGTAACCTCGAAATGAGGATTAGACGGGTGGCAGGACTCGTTTCCAATTAACCGGCCACCCATCACTGGATGCAGCAGTGATGCATCAAGTAATGCGATTTAAAAGCAATCTCGCTGCCTCACGCTCAATTTCCGCGCCAAATGTCGGCTATCCGACGATTTTGTAACGTCTGTGTCTGTATCTAGTTACAGAGTCTACATTTGGAGATCTAGACCTTGTTCCGCTGGACGGAATATATAAATTTTATCTATTTCTTTTATTTTTAATTAATTTTATTTCATATATGACGTTAATTTTCTTTTTTATTCCACTTGTTTATTATATTCTTTTTTGTTTTGTAAATTCTTGTTTTGTTTGTTACTTGTTTAGTATATTCCAAAATGTTAAGTATTGTCACATTCTGTTAAGCTTTACTTAAATAACATTCTAATATTTAGGTTTATGGCATAATTATTCTTGCTTAAAATCATTTCATTTCGTAGTAAACGTTGTATTAAATTATTTTGAAGTTTATCCTTTTGATGTTAGTAGATCAAATTTTTCAAAGTTACCATTTTTGTTATAACATTAAATATTAATTTCCATTGTTACGCAACACTACAATCAAAATGAGAGAGATATCGCAACTGTTAGTGGTTCAGATATTATATTGTAGCTATAATCCTAATTATGGTTTAGTAAAGTATTTCTCTCGGGCTTAGTTTGCATCGAAACATTCAATCTGCGATAAGCTAAGTGCTGGGCGCCATATTTCACCGGCTCATAACCATTTGCATGTGTTTATCGTTTATCCTTAAAACTGTAGAGTTGTAAAGCTTTCGTTGAAAATGATTTCATTGTTACATATTTCTTTATTTATATATTGCTTTTAAGATAGATTACAAGTTAATATACAAGGGAATAATCGTACAATGAAAATTCAGCCATTGGCGAATATTTTATTCGGCTCGATTTTGATTAAAATGAATAGAATAAATTTGGGACTAAATTTGACACAATAGTTTCAGACTTTCATGTGGATTATAGGTTCAGAAGAGGTTATAATTTTATCTGTCTTTGCATATACGTACATTGATTACTTCAAGATTTGTAGCCTAAGTTATTTTTAAATATTTATTGAAATCGGTTTGAATTGTATCTAAAGTTAAAGAAAATACTTGAGGTTGTCTAAAATTAAAAAAAAGTCTTGACGGTTGTCTAAGATTAAAAATAACAGTGTGAGGTTTGAATAAAATAAAAAAAAGTTGCAAGTTTTGTCTAAAAAATTGAAGCAGACTATAATGCAATTTTTATTGTTATGAAAGAATAAGAAACGGGCATGAAGGCAACCTGATGTTAAGTGGTCACTGCAGCCCATGGACAACCACGTGTAATCTTAAATAGAACAGAAGTTCTATTTAAGGATGGACGCGGATGCGTTCCTACTCTTGAGGACTAAGATGGTCGCCTCCAATAATGTGTATCCGGCAACCACACCTCCCCAACCGAAACATTATACATGAAGAACATATTGCTTTACGGCGGGTTATGAGCCACTACCTTTAATCTGTAGTATTAGAAGTTAAGTTAAATTGTAATATTAGAAATTTTAAACAAAATTTTAATAACAATGCATATTTAAGATTTCGTAAACTTTTACTAACGGTAAATTGTTAGTTTATCTAAATAATAGAAATAGCAGACACTAATGCAGTTAAACTGTAGCATTAGTTATATAAAAACAACTTTTACTGACAAAAAGTGAAATTCTTGTAAATAACACAAGCAACAAACACTAATGCAGTCGTACTGCACCAATAGTTTTATAAAACCTTTGTCAATTTTTCTAAATAATACAAGCGGATAAATCAATTGAAGTTGTACTTTAGAATAAAATATAGGTAAAACAACTTTGACGTATTTATTATGTATTTCAGACAGCAGATTCTAATGCAGTTGCACTGTAACATCGGTAAAACTTTTACCGACAGTAACTTTATGAAGCTTATCTAAATAATAGAAAAAGAAAACTCGAATGTGTTAATTGACACCAACGGTCACTCATCCAAATCACGACCGTTGCCGACGTTGCTTAACTTTGATCGGTAACAATCTACACATGCCACATCAACGCGCGTTGAAAATACTTCTTTTAGCCACAAATGAAGTGAATAAAACAAAAGTGACACAGACAGCAAACAAAGGTTCACAGGGATAAATATAAAGGTGGGAGAACTGTAGTTCGACCGGGGACGTACTACCGTCGCCCTCATAATCCGCCGTAAAGCATTACTTGTGTTTCGGTTGGAGAGGTGCAGTTGCCGGCTACACTTTGAAGCGAGGCGACCATCTCAGTCCTCAGGAGAAGCAACGCATCTAACGTTCGAGCTCAGATAGGATTTCGGTCGTGTTGTACGTGGATGTCTTTGGGCTGCGACTACTTAACATCAGGTGGTTTATATACACGCTCGTTTGCTACTTACCTAAAAAAGGAACAAACACACCTATTTCTGTGTTTTCAAAAGACACTAATGAAGTGAGTAAAACAAAAGTGTAACATAGCAAACAAAGGTTCACAGACACGAAACTATTTCAGCAACAATTAATGATAGGAAACGAGCGCGAGTTAGTTATTAATTAGATCCAATTCATTCGTTACGACAGCGGCAATCCACTTCCTATGTTACAAATACCTATTCTGTGAAGTTTAACGTATTTCCTCGTAGTATTTTGACGCGATGGGATTCTACATCATGTATATTGGTACTTGTACTATATTTAATCTACGTCCTTCCTTCCGTAGAACTGTGAACACTAAATAAAACCAAGTTCCCGCTATTTCAATTTTGTCGCCTAATTGTAGTCACTCGTTTAAGAATGTAAATTAATAAATAAAATAAAGAGTTTTGAAATACATTTCAATAACTCATGCCGTTCTATTTTTACCCTATATGTGAAATGAAATAAATTTGAATCATATAAATTTGAAATAAATTAAAATAAAAAAGCGTACAAAGTTTCGTCGTCTATTTAAGCCTCTTAAGTAAGCACTAAGTTACTTAGTGCTCACTTACTTTAGTAAGGAATTTTGGATTTTTATGTGAGAAGAGTAGCAAACGAGCGTGCAAACCACCTAATGTTAAATAGTCGCAGACTATAGACGTCCACGTATAGCCACAGATACGACTGAAATCTGAGCTGAGCACAACTTAGGACTCCTTAGGACTAAAATGGTCGCCTTGTTTCAAAGTGTAGTCGGCAACCGCACCTCTCCAACCGAAACACAAATAATGCTTTACGGCGGATTTTGACGGCGGAGGTGGTACTCCGCGGTCGAACTATAGTTCTCCTAACTTTAAATTCCTAGTTTAATGGTAATTTACGCTATATAAAGAAATTATTATTAGCGAAGGTTCTGGATTCTAGGTTCAATGGTTTCGGCCGTGCTGTGATCTTGGGGTCAATCAGTCACTCACCTTTTTCTTTTATATTAGACAAGGCTTTTGTCTAATATACAAAAGGTTATTAGGATATAGTCCTTTAGGTCTCTGTAGCCATATCGTTAGAAATGGGACACTTGTATTTCCGTCATGTCTGTGTATGTGATCAATTTTACTGGGAGACCATTAGCATCGTATAGACAGAACTTAGAAGGAAGATGTTTTCTATGAACCGCTTAATAATAATAGAGTAAATAACATAAAGTAAGACCCTTACAACCAAGAGTTCCTCCAACTTTGACTGAAAAATCTTTATTTCTATCACTACAATTATATGTATGAAAGCGAAACGACCGTAAAATTTGTATAGTGTTCCTTTAAAACAATTGCTGATGTAATTTACCTTAAATTTTATACACAGATTGTTCTTGTTATAGGCTATGTATTATTATAATGTTACTTTTAAACTGAGCAATAACTTTAATAATAAAGTTTAAGAACACTTGAAGCATTATTTTTCAAATAACCTATCGCTATAAAGTTTATAGGAAGCGCCTAGACTTATATTGGGAGTTAAAGCTTCAAGGTAACGTATCTAGTACATATTTTTAAACAGTTTTAGTTAGCTTATCCTGTTTGTTATTTTTTGTTTATTTAGATTTGGATCTAGTATTTCAATTTTTTATTCATAAATTAGAATTGCTCCAAACGGTTTTAAGCTTGTGTGAGATATTACAATGTAGATAAAATCACAGAACAGAACAAGTTATGCGTAATTTTGTACGCAACATTCCTTTTAGAGATTCAATTAATATTATAATAGTTTTGAATATAATTAATTATTTTTAAAACTACCTTGTAATAGCGGTCGTAAACAAAACATCGCGTGATTCACATCGGTGTCCAAGTTATTGAAATATTAATTTGCATTTTAAACGACGAAATTACGAGTTTCGAAACGTAGTCTATATCACATTGCGGCCTACCGTGGGACTTAATTTTCAGGTAGCTTTTTCAAAAAATTTTCAACTATACAATTTCTAGCACAACAAAAAAATTACAAAGGTGCATAAAAAACCGGGCCTGTCTACACTCTTCTGCACCAAAAACACAATGGGTCCCCCAAGCCGAAGGGAGACTTTATTGTTGTAACGCGACAAAAAAACTTCGTTTGCGCCCCAGCGAACGATGTGGTCTTTTTTGCACTAATCCCAAAAAAAAAGCGCCAAAAACACTGTACCGTAGTGGCGTTGCTTACCCGAGACGCAACCGACATATCGGACAAGGACCGTCACCGGATCGGCGTCCCCGTTTCCCACACATGCATCTCGTTTTAGGCTTCGTGGATAATCACCTCGGTCGGTGGCGTAACATAACTTGGCATCGCCCGGCGGCGCGGTCAGCTCCCTGGTCGCGCACTGCACATCCTTGCCATCACACACACACGATCGATCACACCGTCGCCGAGCACTGCGTGTCGTCACTGCACACACTATGTCACTGTCACACTGAGTCGCGGAGCACGCGAGGCGAGCGGCGTGCGCTATGAACGCCGATGCATTGGCAGTGCGCCGCGGTCCCGGGCGCGCAACAGCTGACGGGAGGCGCAGTCCCCTGTCCCCCTCGACCGCTCCCCGGCCCCCGCGCCGCGCAGCCCGCGCCCCTCGCTCCCGCGCGCGCAGCCTGTGCGTGTGCCACACCCCCCGCACCACCTCTAATCCATTATTTACGGACGGCCGACCGGTTTCAGGCGCGTTCGCTCTTCCCGCCGCTTCACGACGATCGTTCAAATTTAATGCCCTTCCTATGTCCGGTCTCTAATGCGATAAGATTACGGTTGTCGGACTTTTGGGACGCCAGCGGTATTTGCACTCGACGGTGTGGTCGCCTGTAATCCATAACACTGTTATCGTATGCGTTACGCGTAACTTGTGTACCGACGAGTTCGCGTAAACTCATTCGGCCATCATTGAATATGAGTCAATGGAGAGATTGATATGACAGCGGGGCAGGTGAACGAACTTAGGGCAGGCGTCGACTGGTACTGAAAGCACTAAAACGCCTATAACCCAAGTGAAATATTCTGTTGGAAGCCACAAACACAGTCTTGAAGCAGTAAATCAACGTACTGACCATAAAAACTTTGTAAAAATAGAATTGGAAATGAAATACCAGCTCTTTGTCAAGACTGTAATACCTTTTTTTCACTTGGATTTTCATTTCATGAAGTCATAATATTAGGTGCATTCCTATCTATTGACTGTTAAAGGGTTCAAAGATAACGTAAAAATGTGATGTAAAAAACTCTCCTTTGTAATCCGTAATCGTAACTTAAAGTTATCTAAAACATATACGAGTATCTTTTCAAATTCATAATAATCGGTAAAGAGCATTTCTAAATAAAAAACTACAAGCTTGTGACTTACAACAGAACACTCCGAACTTTCATGAGAAATACTTTTATTGTATTCTATTAAAATCTACTTAAACAGTAATTAGGCGGAAACTATTTAACTGAACCTTTAACTTCTACAAAAACTTGTTCCTATGGCAGCATCAATTAAATTCGCATTAATAACAACACAATGGCGACGATAATAAAATCTATGCGGGAGTTGTACATTTAAATACAAGTAATTAGAGCAAGCGAAATGAACAAAGTCCGCGAGACGGGACCACCACGATGCCGCTGCCACGCTACCGTGCTGCGCGGATCGTGTTCTATAAATCTAATGCCTCCAGCGCATAGCATGGAACACGTAAAAAGTGCACGATCGCCGAGTCGGACGAGGGTCGGAGCCCCGAAGGTGAGCTGTTATGCTGCAGTGTTCCATTACAGAGTTCCCAGTAACATTATCGTCGGGCGAGCGGTCCCCGAGATACCTACTCCGGGATCCACTTTCGGCGGACAGCCATAGAAATCACGTTGTTCGCGGAACTTTGTTACCTGTGGTGCGGCGGCAACGCAGCGCGCCAAGGTGAACGCTCGGGCCAAGGACGGCCCGGCCCGGGGGGAGGGGACGGGCCGCGACCCCCCACCCGCCGCATCCCCCGTTACCCGAGTAAAAACGCTCCGAACCTTCGAAGACGGGCGGTGCAACCCAGCAAAAAAAGGGCCCGACGGAACAAATAGAAAACGCTCGGCACGAAAAAAACAAGGAACACAAATAACAGGGGTCTCTGATAACAGAACAGAACTAGTTGCGTAGCTCTCTCGTACGCTGTCGAAAAAATGTACAGTTCGCATGTCACCTGCGCCTACGCAGACGGGTCACGCAACTCAGTCAGACCGCGTTCCTATGATGTAATAGGCGAACGATGAAAAAACGGCTAGCGGAAGAGGTGCGGAACAAGCTTCATAAAAAACGCTAATCATTTAACACACTCAGAACATTACGTAATAGCCGAACATTGTCTAAAATATGTTAAGCATAAAAAATGTTCGCTAATCATGTGGCTCGTTCTAAACATTACATAACGGCCCATCTTTACAAATATGCCAAAGTATTTTCAGCGGCAGTTTCCAACTTGTGTTTATCACATGCATATTAATAGCGGCATGCGTTCAACTTTTTCTAAGCTGGAACAAGAGTTAAAGGAAGGATGAACGATAAAATGCCAGTACACCCTAGCTACTGTGCGCGGACCGGTTCCAGTGGCGCATTGTAATAACTTCCCTACGAGAAAAAGTTGCACTAGGCGACACGGCTCGAGGAATCCTCCTTAACGACGTATATGGTACCGGTGGAAGATTATTATCAAAGCGAGTAAAAACTTGAAAGTGGACGTATTGCGTTAGTACGTTCATGAAAGGGTATTGACAATTGACGCAATCTATTGTCTTCCGTTGAATCGATCAAGACAATGGAAGCATCCTTGGTTGCAGTTATTCGTCCAGCCGATGGTCACGTTACATCACCGTTCATAAATAGAATCTCCTGGAGTAGCTAGCGTACTGAGCACGCAAGAAGGCGTAACGTCTTGCGCTCTTCCAACGTAACAAGCGTTAAATAAGAGAGAAAGAGACACGTCAGTGTTACAGTTAAGCAGGAACTCTATTTATATGCAAATATAACCTCGGAGCCGACACCTGTTTGCGTATTCTCAGCGCTCGCCGTGCCGCTTTGTGGCTACTCTGTCTCCGGTATCCTTTAGGTCATGGAAAACCAAGTTATCGATGCGTTCAAAACAATATATCTCGCTCAAAATTTACCCTTATACCTCCCTTTTTCAGATTAAAATATACGTTCTCATTCATCATATTTTTTACTTTTTGCCTAAAGTACGTTAAGCTCTGAAGCTATAAGATCTATTTAGAACAAATGATGCTCATACTATTTGGTATTCGTTATGTGCCGGCGACAGTTATCAGGTAGACTCCATCCCTTGTTTAATGATATGTCAATAAATTTATCACTAAAAGCTTGTATCCATCAAAATGCAATAAATTTTCCAGGACGTTTGCGCCCTGTCGCCGTCAGTAAACAAAGACTTGCATTAGAATAAAATACGTCGTTGGTAGCAGAGCAGATCATTGCTTATACATTACTGAAGACGGTTGTTACATCGCTTTGAATTATAAGCTGATGTTCGTTTTTGAATTTTATCTGTCTTAATACTTTGTTAAAACGTATAGCCAAATCATCCAAAAAATGCCGTTCTTGTGCAATGTAATTTTATCATTTTGAACTAATATTATCGTGGAATTTATACGTTTTACTATGTACCTTACTATGCACCTTTATCTATGTTTTGATTTTTTTAATTGCCGATATTTCGAACCAGGTTCGCTGTAACGGTGAGTCATGCAACTGGTTCGAAATATCTGCATTCAAAAATCCAAAATCATTAATCGTGAATACACAGCACGTAGTAAAATGTAATGTCATTTTTTTGGAAAATCTTATTGTAACAGTCAATTTTATCGATGTAGACAAGAGTTCAATTTTTTTTCAAATATTTGGTAGTTTCTTTGTCTGTCTATTTGCGAAAACCTTTTAAACGATTTCGATAAAACTTATTTAATTCTGTAACTTTTGGATTAAAGTAGCTTATAAGATACAACTTGTTATGTATGCGAAGTTAGACATATATTAATTCCCTTTGCTTCAAATAAACGAAGACAAAATTTTGAATAGAACTATTCAAAATTTTGTCTTCGTTTATTCAAAATTCAAAATTTTGACTCCATTTATTTTAAACAGTGACCAGCATTAAAATATCCTAAACGGAATTTGTTTCAAGCATTCCACTTGCGGCTTTCGGAACGTCACATGTGTCCATCACCGTCATATTTCCACTAACGGAGTCCTCGCGAGGAGTGTTGTAAAAAGAAGAATTAGTTCGGGATTCGTTGGTTGTCCATTTATCATACATCCGATGGCCAGCACTGAGTGTGTTTCTATGTACGTCTGGCCGGCCAGATACGGTCGGATCGTTTATTTTGTTTACATGTGTAACTTCGTCCACGTCTGCGCCGAGTGGCAATTCATTTGGGAAGTTCGTGTCATTAATCCTAATTGCCAAACATACATCTCCGACCGAGTGCGAGGTAGCTTTTATGCTTATTAAGTCTTTAATTTTTTCATTATTTTGTCTTTCCAACTTTTGTTCCTTTTCTATATGTATACTATAATAAAATATAACTCTAAGTGAGGTAAGATTGTACGTGTAAGATTGTTTTGTACATTTTACTTTACACTTAATTTACATGTCACTTGCAATAACGAAACATGGCTTAAAAAACTATTACATTACATTACACGTTAAAGTACCTAATTACACTAAAAGCTTTAAACTAAACAATCTAAAAGGAGACCGAGTCCATGCAGCATGGTGTTAAGAACGTTAGTCACATTCCTGCGATAAATAGCCATCGCAATTCTCTGCGCATGATATGAACCAGCCCTCCTGTCCTCAGAGGAGCCAATCAAACGTAGGATTAATTGTTTGAAAAACTAACTTTTACATAGAATATTTCTTTGTAAACCTTACTCTTATGAATATTTACTTTAATTACCCAATATTATACCAGATTCTCATTTTTTTACATTGTTTGTTTCGATATCTTTCTATAAGATATATAACCCACTTGACCGACTTTAATAAAAAAAAATATATTTTCCATACTCTAAGGAAATATCTACAGTGTCCTAGATATTGCTTATTTTAAGGAAATATCTAGGACACTGTATCTAGATATAAAATAGGGTTAACGCTATCATTAGGAAAACAAAATGTAAATTAATCAACTACATTTCGTTTCGTAAGTTAGGAAATAGACGAATAGACGAACGACAGAAATATTGTCACCACACTAACGACAGCGAAGTAGGTGAGAACAGTGCAGGACGTATGCTAATCCGCTACCGTCAGTGTGAGCCGCTATCCGTCAGTGTTATCGCGGCATACAATCGTATCGCGGGGGGAAGGACCCCGTCGTCCTTCCCTGCCCTCTTGGCCGATGCCACTGACAAACGCGCCGCCAACTAGCGTTCGTTAATGTCCATTCGTTCAACTATCTGTGTTACTTTACTTTGACAGTGTTCTTTTTTCCACGCTTTTATTACCTTGGGTTCTATGTATGTAACTTAAGCATCTAATCTAATCTAATCTTTGAGCATAATTTTCACCAAGTTCCAGATGTCTGATGAATTTGAAACTTTTCACACGTATCAAGGACCGATGACAATGCAATAATATGAAGGATCGTGAATGGTTACAGTTTCAAGTACGAAGATTATTTATTGCCGTTGAAGGAGAAAGGAGATAAAAAAGGAAAAGGATGTAAGGTTTAGGCAAATTTGAGTACGTACATTTTCAATTATAACGCTATATCAATATGAACAGGCATACAACTATTTATATCTGAATTCAAACGCATTTTAATTGAGATATAAAATGTTTTTTTGTTATTCATTCCAAACTTAAATTTAATAATGAATTTTAAAAGTGGTTAAAAAGGCTCTATTTCAACGCCATATTTTGTTATCTTACTGTTTTTTCAATGTTCACTATTCACAATTTTAATTGGAGCCTATAGTACCTATTTTGTAGATCTTTTTTTTAAACAAAATTTAGGACAAACTTTTTTTTTAAGTAATAAGAGTAGCAAACGAGCATGCAAACAACCTGATGGTAAGTAGTCGCAGCCTATTGTTATCCACGTACAAATACCTCAGAAATCCTATCTGAGCTCGAACATGTTGCTATTCCTGAGGACTAAGATGGCCACCTCGCTTCAAAAGGTAGCCTGCAACTGCACCTCTCCAACAGAAACACACGTAATGCTTTACGGCGTATTATGAGAGGGCGGTGGTACCTCCCCGGTCGAGCTATAGTTCTTCCACCTTGAAACGTTATCAGCAGAATGTGTATAGCCATCGTATATTTGTTTCACGGTATATAATCAAACACACATGTGCAGGATTCATTGTACCGTTAATGACCGATGGTTCACGACACATTATTACGGTTTCTGTTCAGCAATAAGTGCAATGCTTCCACTCTAATGCACAAGACACGGGACGCTTCGAAAACAAACTCATAATCCGCCATAAAGCATTACTTGCGTTTCGGTTAGAGAGGTGCGGTTGCCGGCTACACTTTGAAGCTAGGACCATCTTAGTCCTAAAGAGTAGCAACGTATCTACGTTCGAGCTCAGATAGGATTTCGGTCGTGTTCGTGTGGGTGGGTGTGTGTGGATGTCTATGCGCTGCGACTACTTAACATTAGGTGGTTTACATGCTCGTTTGCTACTCTTCTTCCATAAAAAACGACTCATTAAAGGTAAGATGCCGAAGTGAGATTTAATAAATTGACATTGAAGGGAATTTTAATTCCCGCGTTTCTTTAATGAAATGGAGCAACGTCGTCGTGAGATTAAATCTGCAGAACACCGACAGTCGACTTGTTGCGAAGTGGTTTCTCGTTTGCGAGCGGCGCTACAATATTTTACACTTTGATGTTTTGGAAGTTAGGGATCGAGGGGACGGGAAATAACCCGCGGCTGCCGTTGCGAGCGCTGTAGCGTCATTGGATTTCATAGAGGCGAGGGAGCGTCGCGATGGAGAGCGGCACAAAGTTAGAGTGACGCTTCTCTGACTGAGCTAAAAACGTCGTCGTACGTCTTTATAACCCTCAGATATCTACGCTCTACGCTCAGAACATTTACAGAGACCTCCACGGCGATTAGAATGCCGTTTCTTTACAATATTGATGACTTTAGTAGGTTACTTCGTCCGCTCCATATGGAACGATGCATATTTTACGAGGCAAATACGCGGGGTCGTGTGTACGAAGTATTCCGAAAAGGGTGGATTACTTCAAACTGAATTGTGTTTCAGAGTTGTTTTCTTTGTTCGTGGATAGTATGAGAACGGAAAATTGTTTTAATACTGTATTTATACAGGTTTACGGCGGGATTGTAGCCGGTTTCACCCACACTGCGTTAACGTTAATTACAACGTCATGTTGGGCACACGCGGACCTAATGGATGTTTAAAACACTTGTTTTATTTTAGTCGTTTGTACAAATAACTTTGCTGCAGTCAATAAAAAATAATGTTGTCTATTTTAAAGAGTGGTAATTGGATATTTATACTATGTACCGAGTACACACGATTAACATTTTTTTTATTTTTGATTGCCGATATTTCGAACCAGTTGCATGGCTCGTGGTCACGGCGAAACTGCAGCGCTGCGGATCCGTGGTGCTGGTTCGAAATATCGGCAATAAAAACAGTTAATTGTGAGTACCCGGTACATAGAAAAATGTACAAAATCCGAGATAATTTTAGTTCAAAATCACACATTATTAGATATCTTTGAAATGTATAATTTACTATGGATTACGTTTCACCCGTTTCTTGCATGAAAAAAATCTTGTGTTTCCTTGAAAAGATGGGTTTGCCTCACTTGCGCACGTAAACGACCATCTTAGTCCTCAATTTTATCAACGTATTCATGAACATTACCTAAGCCTCTTTTTACCTAAAGTGTGGTTACAGTTGTCTATGAGCACCGGTGGTAATTAACCATTAGGTGAGTCTCATGCTGGTTACATCATTAACCTGTAATTGTCCCTCCGATGGATGCAGGAGGAAGAGAAGGTTAAAGCATTATCCACCAGGATTGGCAAGCCCGGATAAGTAGACTTCACAATCTTTAGAAATTGTATAGAGAACCCTCAGGCATGCAGGTTTACTCACAAAAAAACCTTTACCGTTAAATGCATAACTGATGAATAATTTCCATGATAATTCATTCCTAATACGCACGTAACTTCAATAAATTTGATGTAGGTACGTGTCAGAAATTCGAACCCAGGACGCCCTTGTGTGAGACCGGAATCTTACAAAACTCGTTAATATTCGTCCATGCTATTGTCTAAATTACTCAGCGGTTAACCGTCGTAGAGTCAACTTACCCTGATGATGCTTCGTTTTGGGGCGAAACACGTGTTGGTCTTAATGTGTATAGAGGTATATATTTTTACTCTCTGTACTTTTCCTATATTTATAGTGCATGCCTTGAAATATACTAGTAACCCGGCCCAGCTTCGCTCGGGTAATACAGTCCATATTGACTTAGATTATTTTTCCTTCATACCTTCTTCATGCATCCAGTCAGTACCTAGTTGCAAAAATTAACAATTAGGAACATCTATTTCGAAAGACAATTGAATTACTATATTGAATTTAACTATTTAATTTACGCCCAATTTGCAAAAAAAAACTTATTATGTACCAAAGCCTCCTCAGGGATCACTCTATCTGTTGTTGAAAACTGTGAGAAAATCCTTTCAGTTCTTTTGAGTTTATCGCGAACAGACAGACAGACAGACACACGCAATGGGGAACTTTGTTTTATAATATTTAGAGATTACACATTGTGGTAGCGGAGTGTAGGCAAGGTTTTTAACAATAACTTAATTACTTACGATGGTCTGCTACTTCAGTACACAGTACAATACCTAATGACAAGTAACAAAGAGAGCAAGGCACCGGAAGGAGACAGCCGAGCGCGCGACGCTATTTGCCAATCAATCGGTCGCCGTCGGACTGAAACCCACGGTGCACGACTCAACTGGTACATAATGTATATACAGATATATATTTATGCTTATTCAAATTCAAATATTCCATTTCGTTGTAAGGTATTTACAAACACTTAATTAATATCAAGGATACAATATAAAACCAGTACATCGGCTTTCAGCGCTCTGTTGGCTAAGGTTGACCGGGAAAAAAAAGCCGGCGGAAAAAACTCTCCGCACTCTTCATAAATCACTCCTTGATAAATAAACATTACACAGTATAATTTTAGAATGATGGTGAGCACACGAGACGGCTAATTGTGTGTCAGAATCTCTCCACTGTCATCTGCACACAAAACGGCTAATAAAACAGGAGACGCACGTGCTGGTCATGTGATATTAAAATGTATTTGCAGTCCATGGATATCCACGTCTAACCTCAAACAGGACTAATCTCACGTCTATAAATTCTCCACTAATCCTGAGGACTGAGAATCCTGACTTGAATAAACCCAGGGTGCATGAGTCAACGACTACATATGTTGACATATATTTGTGCTGATAAGACAGTAGATGAGCGTGCAGTTCATCTGATAAATGGTCTCTGCAGTCCATGGCCATCCACGTCTAACCTCAAACAGGAATAAACTCCTCACGTCGTGTATAAATGCTTGACTAATCCTGAGGATAGAGTCCTGATGTGTACAAATATTTTGCTTCTCAGGATAGAAAATGTTGCATTGACGAACACATCACTTGAAAATCACATCTACAATCGAGATATATGAGCTTTACTGCGGGTTATGAGGATGGGTTTGGTACCTCCCAGCACAAACTATAGTCCTACTAGTTAATCAAGTTACCACTTCGAAAATCTATTGTGAATTGGTAACTGCATGCCCTTTTCATAATAGAATACTAAATAACGCTCTTTACCTTCATAACCTCACACTAGGATTTCTTTTGTCCTGGGTGCTATAGACTTACATAAACACCCATACCTAAACAGAAATCCAAGTTTATAAATTAGATATGCTAGGCCAGAAAGCGAACTGATAATTGGTGGAGGTAGTTCCAGGCTGGTGTCTGGCTCTCAGAGGATTTTAATTTTAAAGGTGGGAGAACTATAGTTCGACCGGAGAGGTACCACCGCCGACTTCATAATCCGCCGTAAAGCATTACCTGTATTTAGGTTGGAGAGGCGCGGTTGCAGGCTACACTTTAAAGCGAGGCGACCACCTTGGTCCTCGGGGGTGGCAACGTATCTACGTTCGAGCTCACATAGGATTTCGGCCGTGTTTGTGGTTGGACGTGGATGTTTATGTGCTGCGACTTCTTAACAGGTGGATTACATGCTCGTTTGCTACTCTTCTCATATAAAAAACATACAAACCCACGAACACACAGAAGAACAAACACCGGAAGGCGTTGGAAGTGGCGACAGTGCGACGGTACAATTTGCCAATCAATCGGCCCGTCGCCGGACTCGAGTTGACTGGACACGCGTTGATATGCGCCATTAGACCAAGTGGTGTGACCACACGGCGACCGGAGTCTTTTCTTTTTTTATATGAGAAGAGTAGCAAACGAGCATGCAAATCACCTGATGTTAAGTAGTCGCAGCCCATAGACATCCACGTACAACAAACACGACTGAAATCCTATCTGCGCTCGAACGTAGATGCGTTGCGGCTCCTGAGGACTAAGATGGTCGCCTCGCTTCAAAGTGTAGCCGGCAACCGCACTTCTCCAACCGAAACACAAGTAATGTTTTACGGCGGATTATGAGAGCGGTGGTGGCACCTTTCCGGTCGAACTATAGTTCTCCCACCATTCTTCCGGACCGGAGTCTTGCACTTTATTGTAAAACGGAGTAAAAATGGGGTGTCCTGGTTCAGGTTATAGTGGAATAACACACACACACACACACACACACAGACGCTTAAGACTACCCGTGTTATCTCACCGACAGCTTGGTTTAGAGTGCCATCGTGCGGTAAGTCGACCGCCGCACGTGTCACATCGAACTACCCCCACTATGGCACCAATAACCATTTATTGTACACCACAAAAATAATAAAAGATTATGAATGCAATAAAAAAGGCATTTTTCCATTTAATTGTCAAATTCTAGGACCTTTTATTTTATTTAAAAATCATTTTTCTTATTTTTTTTAACTGGCCAATAGCACCTATAATATGATGATTTTAAACTAATATCATAGTGGAATTTTACATTTATCTAGATAATGGGTACTCACTATTATGTACTGTATACGATTATGTACATTACTTTATACGTATTGTATCTCAACATCGATAGTGTCCGTGTAAGTAACTGAATCGATATATCGATTTGATATTCCAATCGCAATGTCCTTATTTTTCTTCTTAAAGCATACAAGAACCGATGCATCGATTTTGTATCCAATTATAATGCTCTTAATTTTCTTCTTTAAGCTATTACATACAAAAAAGCATACATCAATCTTGTTTACCATTAGTAATGCCCTAATTATACATCGCCAAGATTTTACATAGACAAGCCGAGTAATCGATTTTGTAATCCAATCGTAATGTCCTCATTATTATTCGTAAAACTTTCACAAATAAATAACGATACATCGATTTAGTTTATCAATCATAACGTCCTTATTTCTCATCGCAACGCTTGTACAAAAAATATCGATATTGTTTTTCAATAGCAATATCCTATTATTTTGGATACAGCTTTTACATACAAAATCGATATATCAGTTTTTATACATACAAAACCGAGACATCGATATTGTACAATAGCAATATCCTAATATTTCTTCGTAGAGCATAGACATACCCCAGCGTACAGTAGCGATGGCGGCGCGTCGTGACCCAGTTTCGAGAATAACCAACATTTTACGCCCGCCTGAATGAACATTCGTGAACTTACAGCCATATTTAGGCTCTATCGCGTTGGTCCATTGTTTAGATTGAATGGCGCCCATTACTTGATTACTAGTGGAAGTCTTTGCCAGTCATCTCTTTTGAACCGACTTCAAAAATGTAAACTCATATTTTGTTACATTTTTTGTACGTTAACCGACTAGGTTTGTCTTAATTTGAAAGGGTACACTTCCGTTTGGCTCCATTTAAATTTGAGGAAAAAATACCATCCATAAGGTTAACAAAATAACGGATGAAATTTTATATTGGATTAAAAAATTAAAATAAAACAATTTTAATTTAAACTCAACTTAAATTAAAATTCTTTTATTAAGAACATCAAAAGATAACTGCTATAATCCCTTTAGCATGGTAAAATTTGTTTGTTCAAAATCACCAATTTCTTTGATAAAAAAATGATTTTAATAACAAGACAACCCTTGATAGCAAAGATTTAAACGTAATTTTATACCATTGACATCAATCCAAACTCTTTGTCTATATTAACTGGTCCAGGTGTGACAATTCATTTAAACAAATTATGGGATTGGTGAAACTAGCATGAAGTAACGTGGTATAGATAATATTATGACTGATATAGCGGTTAACATTTAATTAAAATAATACATAACAAAGATATAAAATAAAATTATGTGGCAATGAATAAATAATACGATAGTATATAAGACATGTATTTAATTAAATTATGTGACGTTGAATAATATGATTAATTAATATAGGTCACCAACACCAGTAAAACGAGTTAAAAAATTAATACTCTGAATAACTTCTGATAATTTGTCGATTGACACATTAATTGGACTTAAGCGAGGGCCACGAAACGGTAAAAAGGAAATCCGCTCGTCGCTTCAAGCGTTAGCGTCGAGCGTTAAACATAAATGTATAAATTAGATTTTTATATAGAAACGACTAGCGACCTGACCCAGCATTGCTAGGTTAATAGTAGTATCCAGTCATTACTTAGTTGCAATAACTAATAATTAGAAACATATATTACGAACGACGATTGAATTACTATATTGAATTTAACTATTTAATTTCTCGCCCAATTTAAAACAATAAACTTAACTTTTTATGCACCAAAACCTTCCTCAGAAATCACCTGTTGTTGAAAACTGTGAGAAAATCGTTCAGTACTTTTTGAGTTTATCGCGAACAGACAGACAGACGCAATGGGGGACTTTGTTATATAATATTTAGAGATGTAGCAATCGATCACACAGCCCACCTCATGGACGCAAAGTGACAATGTGAGATAATACAACGTGGTAAAAAATCATTTCGACCGGGGAGGTACCACAGCGTCGCTTATAATGTAAAGCAGTTCTTGTGTTTCAGTTGGCAACTACATTTACAAGCGGGACGGCAGTCTCAGTCCTCAAGAGTATCAAAGCATTCATGCACACCGTCAGACAGAACTTTAATCTTGTATCAAGTTAAACGTAGATGACTATTGGCTGTAGAGACCATTTAACATCACGCCTGCACTCACGTTCGCTTCTTTTTCAACATTAAAATAAAAATGTTCTAGAGTGTGACACAAAACAGTGCCCCACACTCCTCCACATAGCACATCGAACTCTTTTATAATCCTTTTTTTATACTTTCCCTCCCCTCCCGCATCGCGCAAAACACATGCTATAGACGAGCATTTAAATTTCGTGGCCTTTTTCAAGGCTATAACAACACGCTTGCAGCGACTTCGCCTCTCGCGTTACGCGTTTTTCGCGGCCGAGGCATCACAGTAACAAGAAAATAATCCAGTCATAAACCGCAACAGACATAAATGCTAATCTCACGATAATCTATTCACATAGTCATGTTAAAGGGGCTGTGTAATTCAATTATCCGCGACTAGATCACTCTCGCACAGCTGCAAAGAAAGAAAAAATCGTGACAGCCATTAACACCGAACGCATAAAAGGAGAAAAAAACCCCACGCAACGCCATTTTGTCTTTTTTACACGTTTCTTTGACAGAGATGCGTACACACTGCCGAGGATATTGACTTGGGTTCGACCGGAGTTCTTGGTACTTGAACCCGTTTACATACTAAGTTTGACTGGGGAAGTACCATCACCGCCCTTATAATCCGCCGTAAATCATTACTTTGTTTAAGTTGGAGAGTTGCGGTTGCCGGCTACAATTTGAAGCGAGGCGACCATCTTAGTCCTCAGAAGTAGCAACGTACTACGATTTCGGTGGTATTTGTGATTGTACGTGGATGTCTACGGGCTGCGACTTCTTAACATCAGGTGGTTTGCATGCTCGTTTGCGACTCTTCTCTCATTTAAAAAGTTCCTTAAAACTGTGGTTAGTTCGCACGCCTTTCAAACATTTCTCTTAAATCATTTTCAGAAATCAGACGCTTTAATAAATAAAACTCTTACGCTTAAAACGGAATACATTAAAAATGCCCAGAATAGTAAAGTAAGCTAAATAAAGAGCAATCCATTCGCTTTACTCTTTCCAACGACCGTTTTCCCAGCATCCGGCGTCCAGCTAAATAGGTATTAAATATCGCGTCGCGTGCCGCCTTAACGTCTCTATCAATCAGTAACGTTTTTTGCAACGGTGCACGGTCTTTTTTAGTATCCCGTAGACAAATGGCTAAAACTGCAACTTATAAAATGTCACGTGTTCGATCGGGGAGGTACCTTGCCGCCCTAATAATCGCCCGTGAAGCCTCTCGTGTTTTGCTTGATAAGGCGTCGTTACAGCCTACTCTTGAAACCGACGCGACCATCTTAGTCGTAAGGAGTAGCAAAGTATTTGCGTTCGAGCTTAGGTACACTTCTCACCGCAACCGCAACCACACTTCTCCAACCGAAACATAAGCAATGCTTTACGGTGGATTATGAGGTCGGCGGTAGTACCTCCCCGGTCGAAGTATAGTTCTCCCACCTTCAAATACTTTAAAACGATAAATATTTTTTATATATTTTATATGCTTTTTATGAGAGATTTTATTCTGACTACGGAACCCTTCAAAGTGCCTAGATCGAAAAACCGTTAATGTTAGATTCATTGAATTGGTTCCATTTAAATACGTCCACTGTAGATTAAAATTGCAACAGATATTTTATTTTTACTCTATAGGAGAAATATTATCTGTGGATACGTCGATCACAAGATAAAATGTAGAATCTATGTATATCTAAACAATAAAATATTTTTGATTCAGAAAAGGTATTAACCTTATAGTAAAAACAGAAGTGTCTGTTTGTAATATCCAAAATAATAGCTTGTTATGTGAAAGGGTATACGGTACAAAAATAAAAAACGCATATTTTTTTGTCTGTTTGTTCCGGGTACTTTAAAACGGGTACACCAATTTCGAGTGGACTATTGGCAGATACCTGATTATGAGGCGTATGATAGGCTACCATTATTTCAAAAAAAAGTTTTAGGGTTTTGTACTATTAAATAAAACCCATAAAATGCAATATAGTTATATCCGTTTTGTGCTTGAAGTCAGAGAAACCCTGTCGACTAGGCTAAACCTCGATCTGAGAAGAGACATATACTCCACAGAGAATCACTAATGAATTGTCGATACCAAAAAAATGGGCACCTATTGAATCGTAAAAGGTTACCGCCATTATGAAACGAACGCAAAACGCTCGTCAACTATAATTACTGCGTGTTTGTCGGTACGCAGATAACAGTCGGCGTCGCAAACTCAATGCTGCGGGCTCCGGAAATGTTCTCTCATCCACTGCCCTATTTATGCGATGCGACTGTACCGCTACGCAGTGCGCGTGCACTCTGTCATTACTAACGAACCGAGCTATCTGTTCAAATGAGAATTGGTTCGAGTTGGTCCTTCGAGCCGGAGAAGGTAATCGAACTCAGTCAGTTAATCATTTTTTATCCTAATTTCTCCGTGTTAAAGACATTTATAGAAATTATTCCTGACGAAGTACTATATTTTGTACTTGTTATTTTTTTATGATTTACCGCGATAACATAGTAATGATTAGTTTCTATCCCCTCACACAAAAGGTAGGGGGGATTAAGTTCGAGGTGCATATTTATGTGGCATTGTAGCTAAGCAACGGATGCCAGAGAATCCAACTCAGGAACAGTGTGAAGACCTGGAATCTTAAGTACTAGGATATCAATATTTTTCATGTTAACTCTAAAAGTATTACAAATAAATCTACATGCTCTTCTCTACATATGTTCCGGTTTCATGGCAAAACGGCTGAACCGATTTTGATGAATTCTAATAAAGATATAGATTTGACCTTGAAGACGGCTATTGGCTACTAATGAACGTTTTTTTGAAATTAATGATACAAACACGTTTTTTTTGTATTTGGTTGTTTGCATAGTGTAAATAAGTACTAAGTAAAAGTACTTAGTAAGAAATTTTGGAAATTACACCGGAAGTGGATAAAAAGAGCTTAAAGGGCGAAATTTCGTATTACGTCTTACGCGAACAAAATCACGAGTAACAGCTAGTAAGAAACGTGTCAGAAACGCCCGAGATATTCAATTATAAACATATTTATGGTGTGTAGACCGAGCTGATGCCGCCGGCTGCTGTAATTCAATTCTCTGGCGTAGAGTTACGTGTTGACAAAGCCATTATTCCTACACTCATAGATAAAACACCTTTCCTTTCTACCGAAGGGGTGAATTGACGTAACTAACGACTTTCTATAACCGTTTGCGCTATTGGCAACTTTGTAAAAATCATCTTGTTCTTAGTGTTAGTTTTCATATTTCAATAAAATATCATCATAATCTTAGGTTTCGTTGTCATATCTCATTATATATGCACCGCCATTTTGTTTTTTTTATCTCACCCGCCTCTTTTGTCTTCTATATGGCCAGTGTCAGAAATTATCATTTAGAATAAAAAAAAACGTTAATCGTGAGTACCCATTATAAAGTAAAATGTAAATTTCACAAAAATCAGCTATACTATATATATATGTATATACGCATATTACTACATGAGCGATATGTATCAATAATATCAATTTAGTCGTCATTAGTAAGAAAACATCCTTGATCTTTTTCAGTTATGACTCCACTTCTAATGGAGTTGGTTACAGGTGTTCACTGGCAGCAACCACTTACCATCAACTAGATGGCACTTTTTTACTTAGAACAATTCCAATGAAAAAATATGTAAAGTAGGCAAAAGTTTCTAAAGTTCAGTTAAACAACGATGCGACCTCTTCACCGTAGTTAACATGCTCGACGGAATACAATGTATGAACCAAGGCGGGCCTTTATAACTTGACTGAGGTGCGAGTAACTTCAAACGAGCGTCTAAGCCCAAGCTGTATGAAGTATGACGCCGTAAAAGGGGTCTTCGCCTTATAACGAGGCATGAATGGTGTTGCCAGGCGTACTTACGTAGCTACGCGCGGTAGGTTTGTTTTTACGGAACGTAAGTATCTATAGACGAGTGATGGATGGGACGTGACGTCATCAAAACTATTATCATTGGGTGGGACAATAAGTATATATATTCCCCCAGAGATATTTCATATAAACGATAAATTGCGATAAATAGATGAAATTATTCAAAAAATATGCCATTAAATTTATAATTACGAATAAGTAAAGAAATTATTATTCCATTTATTTCCATAAAAACATTAAACCCCTAAAAATAAAGGTAAGGCAACAAAGTATACAAGATTACATGATTCAAAAAGGTGCAAAGAGTCTCCTTTAAAGCTGGCGATGTTGACGGCGCCTCTGGTGTTGCAAATGTCCAGACGATTTTGACTGCTTTCCATAGCAAGTATGGCTATTCGTTCGGTCAATTAAAAAGAAAATGCAGCAGACGGATTTCTAAATATAAACTTAAATAAACGGACGTGCTCACTAAACTGATACCTAGATTCCTTGCTACTGCTGTGGGCTGAGACGGTCGTCTGACTTCTTGACATGGGTAGCAACTGCACCTTTGTAGACCCAATCGGTTTGCATTAACCTTAGGGTTCCTCTAACATATCTCCTAAAATCCATGCATGCGATGGATTTAAACCCAAAACTCCTCGTGTTGAAGTCTTATCTTACAACTAAGCTACCACGTTTTGCACTTATTGAAAAATATTGGCCGGAAAATAACTATTTGGATTAACTACTATATTACATTTGAAGGTATCGTATCCCTACTACACTGGCAACACTGATCACAAGTGGCCCTTGCATCGCACGTGTGATAACGCCACATAAGCACGTTTTATGCATCTTTGATCTTTTCTAGCACACGTGATGCCGATACTGCTTTATCCTACGTTTTACGTTTTTTTATGTGAGAAGAGTAGCTAACGAGCATGCAAACCACCCGATGTTAAGTAGTCGTAACCCATAGACATCCACGTACAACCACAAACACGACTGAAATCCTATCTGAGCTCGAACGTAGATGCGTTGCTACTCCTGAGGACCTAGATGGTCGCCTCACTTCAAAGTGTAGCCGATAATCGCACCTTTCTAACCGAAACACAAGTACCGAATGGTTTTTATGCAGCCTACATTTAAAAAAATAAACAAAATGATCTCTATCACTAACATCTGCTTGGCCGAAATTAAACTCGGGGTCTTCCGTAGGGCAACCCGCGGCATCAGAAGTGTTACCTATATATCTTATTCTCATCATTATCACTTATGTTTGGTCAAAGTTTTAACGTAAATTTAGTTCACCCACGCAAAGTCAAGTAAAAAATGTCTAAGGATACAATCGTCTCCGCTTTCAGATTCCGAGAAAAAGGACGACTACCATATAAATCGATAAACCGCAGAGTGTATATCAACTAACAAAATGCCGTGGTTTTGATGCAACTCTATAAATTATGTAGTATAAGTCAATAATCACTTTTTTGTGACGGAACTAAAAAAATACGGTTTTCAGATTATTTCCTTTACTTGCGCTTATAAGACAATATATTGCTTCAAATGTCATGATTTTTGGTAATGTCTATAGACCCTACGTAGGTACCAAATTTCATGCTTCTAGGTATACCGGAAGTACATCTAAAATTATGAAATTTGGTAATGTAGAACCATATATAACATTCCCTATAAAATAAAGATCATGAAGTTTATCTGTAACCTATATTTAAATATAACCCTTGTGAGTTTAAAATGTTATGCGTATGTGCTGCATTGCATTGATTTAAAAAATTGTAATTTGCCAATATAGAACGCTACAGTTTAAATAGCTACTTTTCTTGTAAAATATATATCATAAAGATTAACTATAACCTACATTTAAATATAACCCTTGCGAGTTAAAATCTTATTTTTGCGTTGTGTTTCATGAGGTTAACTTAAAAATTTGATTTCTTTCACATCTATATCTATCTAAATGCAATCCTTGATTGCAAAGTTTAGTTAACAGACATCTGATATTGAACGCGAGAATACAGCTAATGTTCTTGGAACCACGCCGCATGGGCTCGGACTCCCTTTAGATTGGTTAAGTTATGTTTTTAATATAATTCGTTTTAAAATTTTAATCATTGTAAATATAATCAAATAACTGACATCAATTTGATTCTTCCACACATTCCTTAGAAAAAGGTCTTAAGCGACAGACGGAGAGACAGACGTAAGGGTTCCTTATACCCTTTTGAGGTAGGGGACCCTAAAAGCCCTGTGCACGGTGCGCAACACTGGTGTAACCCAACCTGGGCGGTCAGTTCGCTACGAGGAAGCGCCGCGTTCCCACGGGGCTCGGCCCGCCGCGCCGCTAACACTAGCGTGGCACTTACTCAGCGGTACGTACCTGTGGACAACGATATAAACGTATTAGTATTAGTAATAAAACGAGCAATAAGGGCAATTTATGATCTTAAATTTGTCGAGTCCCTTAGAGAATTGTTTCGCACCATCAACATATTGACGGTGCATAGTCAATATATCTATGAAAATATAATGTATGACAGGAAGCATAATAATTAAATTATTAGAAATTGTAATAATCATAATCTTAGTACAAAAACAAAGCTAAATTGGCTGTCTCTAAATATAGACTGTGTAAGGTAGCCAAATCGTTCATGGGAAACTGTATTCGCTACAACAATAAGAACATATCACAAATGTATTAGAAAAAGTTTAAATTGGTTGTTAAACAAACGCTGCATAAAAATACGTATGACAAAACTAACGATTACTTAAACGAAAATCGCATATGGATTGAAACGACTCCAGCTCCACTTGCTCCATCAATTTAAGTTATTATTTGTAAATGACATTTTCAAAGAAGGAAAAGATGTGTTTTGGAGTTTCTTTCGCCGCCTCTTCTCCAAATCGAAACACCTTACGATCGACGGCAGTTTATTGACGTCCGAAAAGAGTTCTGTAAAGAATCTACTTAGAATAAAAATGTT
The DNA here is from genome assembly GCA_018251015.1 of Phocides pigmalion okeechobee. Taxonomy (NCBI): domain Eukaryota; kingdom Metazoa; phylum Arthropoda; class Insecta; order Lepidoptera; family Hesperiidae; genus Phocides; species Phocides pigmalion. The sequence goes on along the minus strand of DWON01000472.1, from coordinate 3,170 downwards.
TTGATTTTGATTTTGAGTATTAGAAGAGCAGCGTACGTACATGTCACGTAATATTAAGTACGCTGGAAACTGAAGTACTATGTGAGATCGCAAGCAAATGCGTTACTAGTCTTGAGGACTGAGATTGCCTTACTTGTAGGTCCACCTGGAAACCATGACTTTATAAACGAAACAAACAAGGTTAAGGTGGATTATGGGGGTGACGATGGTACCTCGACGAACTGTGTTACAAAATCTAATATTTCTTTAGAATTAGAATTTAAAGTATTTTACTATGGAACGGGAACTGCTCGTGGTGACGGTTGAACTGTATATACATACGTTACATAGTAAAATGTAGAATTTCAGGATGATATTAGTTAAAATCGAAGAATGCATTATATTTTATAGATATTAAGCGGCTAACATGTCCAATTGTAGATCTAAACCATAGGAAACCCCTTACACACACAAAAAAACATTTAAATGGATCTAGTAGTTTAAAAATTCAATAAAAATCACACATGCAAATGAACTACACTATATACAAATATAACTCTATTATATTTTCATTGTAGCAACATTTCAAGCGCATCGCTTTACTCAACTATAAAACACATAAAAAAGCTGGTGAGCTCAGCGTGCGTTGTAACGCACCGTAACGTAAGGCATCTTAACGCACGCTAAGCTATAACCACGCCCCGCGTATTCGCCCAGACTGCAGACACATCAAAGCCGTGTTTAACTACCGTGGAGTTGGCGTTCAAAGATGTTACTTCACATGTTAAGTTGGTCGTTATGACTTTTTATTGTGCGTTCGTACTATGTCCTTATAAACAAGTCCATTTATTAAATTAAGATTTAAATTTGTATTTATATTAAACTAAATTTTGTCTGCGGGTTTGCTCTTGTTAACATCTCTCTCTCTGCCCTTATCCTCCCACTCCCATTATTCCTCTCTTTCTCTCTCCCTTTATTCCCCCCCTCTCCCTTTATTCCTCTCTCTGATTTATAAGTCGATATTTTATTCAATCCCAATTTTATCCTCCTAGGGGCGGAATTTCCAAAATTCCTTCTTTTATATTCACTCGCGCTATAGAAACGTATAGTATAACTATCTGCACAATTTCATGATTCCAGGTTCAGCGATTTCGCTTGTGCGTTATATTTGGGTCAGTTAGTTACTTAAATTATTGACGAAAAAAATCTGTAGACCAAACAGACAAGTAAGTATGGTGGACTCTAAAACATTATCATCGCAATGAAACATGACCCATGCCTATCAATGAAACACTGATGGGTTAATGATTATGGTGAATGAAAGAACTCAAACAATTCCACCACCTTTTCACCAAAATAAGTATCCATTTATACAGCCCGGTAAGTCATATGACCCGAAGCATTATGCCTCGGCCACGAAACTAGTGTCTTGCTAAAGACTTTTATTCGTCGCAAGCGTCTTTTTAAAGCGTTGTCATGGCCACAACATTCAAATATTACAAACACACAGACACATACACACACATACGGGCGCGCACGAGCGCAAACGCCAAATACTACTCGCGAGTAGTGAGACGCTATATAGCACTTTCTAATATATTTTGCATTCATAATGGATCACTGACCTATTACTAGATAGGTCAGAATTGAGTTACATACAGATACATGCTTCTGTCAGCGCCATCTACCGTCTACCGATCGAATTAAATTGAAATTACAGATGACTAGCGATATATCGGTTTTTATTCTTATACATCAACAAGTAGGATAAGATCTTTAGCGATTTTCCAACCATCGTCTTTTTTGAGATAAGTCAGTATTCCAATCCATTCCAACATTTTGACACTCGTTCAAATGCACTCATAGCGAATATCGCTACAAATACACTCGGTTTCGTGGCCTCACAACGTCAACCACATTTGTTTCCACGCTCGTCGCTACCGCTTGTAACAAACGCGATTTAACTCTGACCGGCACCTCGTGGCCCTTGAGTTAGTGCTTCACTACTTTTAATTACACGCCGATCGCCCTTAATAACGCCGATGGGACGGTATCAAAATGAGCCACATTCACGAGGGCGAGTGGAACACAATGGGTCTCGAGTGTGTCGAACCTTCAACGGATACGTTGGAATGCGATGAGTTGGAACGATATTAAAAAAAAAAAAAAACATTACACGTGATATTCGACGTAAACTATTTTCTGGATCTTAACTAATACAATCGCGGAATGTATACATTTTGTTATGAACCGGGTACTGACGATTAACGATTTTTGATTGCCGATATTTCGAGCCAGTTGCATGGCACGTGGTCACGGCGAAACTGACCGTTGTGGTTCATCGTGGTTTGACATTTATGCACGATATCAGAGAGTATTCAAGTCCTGTTTGAGGTTAGACGTGGATGTCCAAAGGCTGCAGACATTACATAACATCATGTAGTTTGCACGATCGTTTACTAATATTGTAACTTAAGATATGTTAAAACTATTTATTTGTTGTGTTTACAAGTTGACAGCCATCAGGTAACCTTTCTTTGCCTTCCAAAAACCTTTTTAAAGATTATTATTATTTTGGGTCAAACAAGTTTCCTTAAACGGAAACACAATTATATAACATCAAAAGTTAAGATTAAGTCTTCATCGCGGGTACTAAGACACAAACAAACACCCAGACCCAGAACAGAAATGTTTTTTTTTTATGTGAGAAGAGTAGCAAACGAGCATGTAAACCACCTAATGTTAAGTAGTCGCAGCCCATAGACATCCACGTTTAACCACAAACACCACCGAAATCCTATCTAAACTCGAACGTAGATGCGTTGCTACTCTTGAAGACTAAGATGGTCGCCTCGCTTCTAAGTGTAGCCGGCAACTGCACCTCTCCAGCCGAACCCAAATAATGTTTTAGGTCGGATTATGAAGGAGGCGGTGGTACCTCCCCGGTCGAACTAACGTTCTCCCACCTTTCAAAATTTAAATCCATCATTAAGTATCCCATCCGGGATTTGAACCTGGAACCATATTAGCAGTCTAGCATGACACCGACATTGCTACAACATCGATAAATTCCAAAAGCTTTATGTACCGAAACGGATTATATACGAGAAAACGAAGCTAATGCTTTGTCTATGGCACGGGATACTATTAGTTGATTACGTTATGGCATAGACGAAGGAATAAATCGACTC
>DWON01000471.1:0-33047 GCA_018251015.1 Phocides pigmalion okeechobee | reverse complement strand
GAAACACAATACATGAAGAACATGTTGCTTTACGGCGGGTTATGAGGGTGGCGGTGGAGCCGCCCCGGGCGAGCTCTCACGGTTCTACAGCCTTTAGAACTTATTATTACACTTATTTGGTATTCGATTGTATAGAATCGATGTGAAAAGTTATCGAAAAATAAGTATCGAATGTATACTTGGATTTACTCGTATAGTTACACACCTAGCTTTATGAAATTAGAAAAAAAAAAGAGTTATAGTTGCTTCACGATCGCGTTCACCTCACTCAAGCTTGAAGCTACGTAAGATACGTAATGGCGTCGTTTGCGTTGGTAGCAAAAATTCAGCTTTTGTGATGGATAGAAACTGGCGTTTAGTGTATAAGAGACGATATAAGTTTCATTTAAGTTAGAAATACAACCATATTATGTGATAAGTGTATTTTCTGTGAAAATATTAGAGTTAATTGTGAGAATGAACGCTAAGACGGCAGAATGGCGGCCGGGTCCGTCTGTTTGCCGTTGTTGTTTAGCTGAGGGCTGCTATAAGGACATTTCTACTGAATATTTTTGGATGGGGCGAAGGGAAGTTTACGCCGAAATGCTTATGGACACCTTTGATTTAACAGTAAGTTGTGTTTTTTGTTTTATTGTCACTGCGTCGATTTGTTTTATATATAATCCTACCGATTTTAGATGCGTTCTATTTGTATGAAAATGTGTTCGTATCCATAATAGAGTTAGGGTGTCTTTAATTTTGCAGTGTTAACATAATCGATATTTACGAGTTTCATGAAGGATTTCATAAATTTCAGTTGTATTCTTGTTTATTTGTATTCGCAACGCGTTATTGATTCATTAATTTAAATTTTCATTTGAAATACATTAATACGTGTGTTATAAGAAAATGAATATACGTCTCTCGAATCTATTAGATTGTCACGCATTTTTTTTTTAATATCATTTTAAATATATTTTTGTTTTTAAACCACTTGCCTGTGTTTTACTTGGCGTAACGCGCTTGCGGCTTGTACACACGCTGTGTTGTACGTACAAATCTGTATCGATTACGGGCAACCACAAGTGCTGTCTTTACGTCGGCGTTACAAGACTGCGGGCTCAAATAACATCTGTGTATTCGTGGATGCTTATAAATACAATAAGCTCCAGTTTAGTGCCGCCTCCCGCAATCGTGACACGATGTAATACATAAGCGCCGCAGTCATTGTAGAAAATCAAAATCTAAATCAAAATATTTTTATTCAAAGTAGATTCTTTACAGAATTCTTTTTGAACGTCTATAAACTATCACCGACTCGTAAGGTGTTTCGTTTTGGAGAAGAGTCGGCGAAAGAAAGAAAGAATGTTAACTAAGATCTGTTCTCAGGTCGCGTACTCCAAGTCGACGGGGCCCAACAGCAACAGTCGGTTGATCTGTGAGCCGTGTATAGCTCGGCTGAGAGATGCAACAGACTTCAAGCGCCAAGTCCGGGAGTGTGAGAAGACGTTCCTACAGCATCTCGACCCGGCGTCTTCTACCGATGTCGTCAGTTTAGAAGGTAACTAGTACTAGATCAGTAGTACCACAGTAGTGCCACCGATGTGGTACCACGGTGGTTTAAAGGTGGGAGAAATACAGTTCGATCGGGTAGTCATCACCACCTCTCTCATAATCCACTGTAAAGCATTACTTGTGTTTGAGGTGCAGTTACCTACACTAAAGCGAGGTGAACATCTTAATCCTCTGGAATAGCAATGGTGTATGTTTGAGCTCAGATTGGATACCAGTTGTGTTTGTGGTTGCGGATGTCTATTGCCTGCATCTACTTAACATCAGATAGTTTGCATGCTCGTTTGCTACTCTTCTTCTTAATGTTAGTAATTAGCACTAAATCGGTAGTACCATCGCACTATACACTGTACCTAGAATGTTATTCATTACCGCTATATCTGTGATGCCACCATAATTCCAAGTGCATACGACTTCCGCTAATTGTCTAACGGGAAGCCACACTTGTTTTATTTGGAGATTGAAATTAAAGTGCGGCGACCATCTGGTACAGGCTTTCATGGTTCATGGTATAGATATTCATGGGCATGATAAAAAACCACTTATCACCAGGTGGACTGCATCATTTGCTAATTTAAAATATAATTTTAGTTGTAGGTGAACCCTTGGACAAGGAGGTGAAGGTGGAAGATTGTGAGCCGGTGAAGGAGGAGCACTTGCCAAGCGATGACGACCTGGACGATGCACCGGATTTTGGTGGTGAAGACGAGGATGATGATGATCGTAAGTAGCATTTAGTGTTTCAAACCGATATCAAATTTTATATTTTATACTCTACCATCTTTCAATTTGTATTTCTTTTAAGTTCAGAAAGATTTGTTGTATAAAATTAAGACGTGTGATTATTTACAGTTGACGATCAACCTCTCACGAAGCTGGCCAGTAAAGCGCCCAAAAAGGAGAGCATGGACGTATCTGATCTTCTGGACAACGCCAAAGCGACGGAGAAGAGGAAGGCCTCGGGCAAGGCCAAGGCCTCACCGGCCAAGAAGGCCAAAACCAAGAAGGAGAAAGTCATCGCTAAACCAAAACCAGAGAAGAAGAAAAAAGGTAGGCGTCCACTTTTGTATTTGGTCGTGGGAAGGAGAGTTGTTATGAATGATTTTTAGTTCAATAGTTACATTTAAATAGTATTATGAATATTTTTACATATTAAAATTAAATCTGTTAAGGCATTATTTCAAAAAATCTAGGGGTTTTTTAATTAGCTGAAATTCTCAATATTTTTTTGTTTGTCTTGTAATTGACAGTTATTAATAGGTTCAGAAAATTCTTTTTTTCATTTATAGGACCTACTTCCCTATTGGACCCATTTAAATTAGTAGAGAAAATACTACCACTATGGTAATTAATACAAATGATGTATTGTAGTCAGGATATGTCATTTTGGATTGCATTATGGAGTAAATAATTTTGTATTTTAATTAAGTTTCATTTAGAATTGAGTTATGTTACCTTTAAATACGATTGGATAAAGTTGATAATGATAGTGAATTAACAAAGAATTTATTTCGTCTGTTGTTTTAGTAAAAAAATTATGCTTTTTTCCTTGTACCAAATATTTTTATGTTGTAAATCATTCACAACAATTCTCTTCACCGATGATAATATGTTGACGAAATTTTTTGCTGTAAAAATATATAACTATACGAAAATAGTCGACATGGTCCTAGGGAATAGCGTTTCGCCATATAATATTGATTTTACAATGTTTCATCTGAGTTTAGTGATTAGAATAAATCCAATATGATTTCATTAAAATGCACAAGTTTCTTAATTATCTGAGTACAGATTGGTAGACTTCACTAAGCTTTGACACTCGGGAACAGAATAAATTTTACTGTGTCAGTCATATGAGATCGGGTTAGGGTTGCTGGAGGCGGCCTAAGCTGGAGTTTATTTCTCTAGACTGAAGATGCGCCGATAATTCACAGCAATATTTTATTTTTTCGCATCTGTGTATCATGACATCTATGCATCAACACAGATGCAATGTCCGTCCGCAGTCTTGTAGCGCCGACGTAAACACAGCACTTGTGTTCGCCCGTACTCCATACAGATTTGTACGTACAACACAGGTGTGTGCAAGCCGCAAGGGCGTTGCGCCGCGCATTACACAGCAGTGGTGTAAGCTATACAGAAATAGTTAAATAAGTACAGATTTTTATTATAATCATGAAATCTTAAAACTAGTTATAATAAAAGCCTAACCTAAACAATGTAAACGGAGTCCGCACCCATACGGCTTTGTTCGCAATCGCAATTCTTTGTGCGAGATATGAACAATTCCTTTTGTCACCTGTTATGTCAGAACAGAACAAAACCTTCGCAATTCTGAAACGACACAATACTTAACGCTTTTCAATAGAATTTTTAAATATAACTGCTCAACAATCAGAGACTGAACATAAATATGAGAAATATAAATGTCAAAAATACATAGAAACAGAACAAAAGTGTCAATACTAGGAAACATAACAAAACTCAATAATCAGAAATGTAATAAACTTCTCAATACTCAGAAACAATAAGGTAAGTTAAGCTTAACATAAATGGGGTTTGGGGTCCATGATGGAACATTTGTTAAATATTAAAAAATAAAATTAATTTCTCAGATTTCTTGGAGAAATAATTTACAACAAAAAATGAGTCAAACCCTTTTAAAATAAGATGCATGTTCGTGTTTAAGTTTATCATATGGATATGTCTCTTGCCACAGTTTTGTGAATAATTAATAAGAAATAATTAAGGAAAGATGAAGATTATGTAACAACTAAACGTAATGGTATCTAATGTCAAAAAATTAAAATAAGTTTAGTATTGCTTATAACTGACACAACAAAAAAACATGAAATATATTTGGAATAATACTTACTTAGGAACTTCAAGGTATCTTGAAGCATTTATAACGATGCCTCCACTTTCTCTCTGAAGGCTGTTGCATTGCACAGTTTTGTGATGCACGGGTCACATATCAGGCGTTTTGTGTCTTCCAAACTCAATGTGTAAACCTGACGGATAGATTGTTAATGAGATTAGTTTTATTAATGCTTCATTACAAGGTAAAGATGGTAGAGCCGTCAGACTCGCCCGCGGCGGTACCACCGCCACCCTCATAACCGTAAAGCAACATGTTCTTCAAGTATTGTTTCGGTTGGGAAAGTATTGTTGCCTGATACATTATTGAAGGCGACCATCTTAGTCCTCAAGAATAGGAACGCATTCGAGTCCATCCTTAAATATAATTTCTGTTCTATTCGAGATTGGACATTGTTGTCCATGGGCTGCAGTGATCACTTAACACAAGGTGGCCTGCATGCCCGTTTCTTACTCTTTCGCATAACAAAAAAAAGGTAAACAGTAATAAATATTAAGGCTCTAAACCACAGGGGCACACAGCGTAACTGTATTTTATTTACTGTTATTAGATTCTACTATTAAGCGTTCACAGTCTGTAATTATTTCATAATTATAGGTAAATTATTTTTTAAGAATATTATGGGAAAGTTTGTAGTGCATTTCGTAAAGTGCAAACAAAGATTTTTATTATTTATTTATTCATTTATTTCAGGCGATGAGGCCCATAACATATATAACTTACAAACTAACTTACATAATAAATAATTCTTATTATTTTGTTTTTTTATGTTCACTGAACAGTGAGGCCTGTGCCAAATTCAAATTCAAATGTTTTATTTCATTGTAAGGTATTTACATACACTTAATGAAGCTATGCAGCCACGTCTGATGGTTTAAAGCTCTTGTTATATTGCTGACTGTACTTAATATTTACAAAGCAAATCTTGACATTTTTAAACCATTTTGATTCTTTTAGTAATTAGTTTTAGTATCTGTGTTTACAGATATAATATGGTTTTTTGGCTCCTAAGAGTACAGTTTTGTCTACGCCTCTATGGCGTGGAGTCTGGGATATCATATGGTTGCTTCGCGTTTATTCCACATAATTCTAAAATCGTGAAACAACCTACGCCTACATCCATTCAGTGATTGTTTAATTTTTTTAATTTCTCGCCCAATTTGCAAAAAAACTTAACTTATACGCACCAAAACCTTCCTCAGGAATCACCCTAACTGTTGTTGAAAACTGTGAGAAAATCCGTCAAGTATTTTTTGAGTTCATCGCGAATAGACAAACAGACAGACGCTATGGTGAACTTTGTTTTTAATTAATATTATTATTTTATTTAACTTTATGTTATGATACATCTGATGTAAAAAATGCTTTTGTATTATTTCTTGTTACAATTATTCACAGTACTGTGAAATTGAACAGAGCTTTTGTGTGTTTCTATTCTATTTTCTGTGTGTTCCAACTTTCAGGTTTTGTAGGAAGGAGACAGATTTTTTTTATATTTTATACGATGTCAATGTATTTGTATCATCTCAATTAGGGAGAAGGGAACATATATAGTGATGTTTATTTTTTATATAACAGTTTTGTCTAGGTATGAGCTCAGATAGGACTTTGGTTCTGTTTGAGGTTGTATTTACATGTCTACAGGCTGCAGCGACAACTTAACATCAGGTGGCCTGCTTGCTCATTAGCCACACATCACATAAAAGGAAATTATCAAAATCTCAAAACTGTTTTGACAATCTTACTTTTCATCTGATAGGTAGAGTCAATTTTGTCAGAAATGGTATCATCGCCACCATCATGATTTAAAGGTGGGAGAACTATAGTTCGACCGGGGGAGATACCATCGCCGCCCTCATAATCCGCTGTAAAGCATTACTTCTATTTCGGTTGGAGAGCCGTTTGCTGGCCACACTTTGAAGCGAGGTGACCATCTTAGTCCTCGGGAGTAGCAATGCATCTATGCATGACCTCAAATAGGACTTTAGTCATGTGGAAGGTTGTATGTAGATGTCTGTGGGCTGCAGTGACTACTTAACATCAGGTGGCATACATGCTCATTTGCTACTCTTTTTTTAATAAAGGCAAAGCAGGAGTATGACTCCAGATGGGAGTTCAGAGATCTTTGAGGCTGTATGGTCGATTGACTACAGCAAATTCACATCAGGTAGTCAGCGCTTGTATACACAAATAGTTATGGCTTAAAATAGTTCACATAGCAGACTTTGCTTTCAAAATGATGTTAACTAAGTTATGTAGGAATGTATCTCATAAATTATTTCGAGCATAAGAACAATTCCTGTTTCCTTGCCTGTGATCCGGAGGTAAGTCTAAATGTAATATGTATATTTTTTTTAGAATTAATTGAGCTCTGATTAACATTTATCATATATTAATTATCAATTATAATTGATAAATAATTTGATTATTTTAAATATCATTGAGACATATCCATGTGAAGCCGGTTAAATGTACATGTTACCGGACAACATCATCGGCTTGAACGGACGGATGTATATCGTTGTTAATATATATACTTTTATTGGATGTATTCTTAGTGTCCATACCGTGTTCATATATTAGTCACTATCCCGCGACTTTTTTTTTTTTAACTATTTTTTTGAGGTTTTTTTTGATACATTTTCATTTGCGTCATCTATATTATTTTTGTATTCTATGGTCATGTGTTATAGTTTTCTTTATATAAGAACTTTTGAGTGTAGGCGATAGGATTTTTGAGTGAGTGATTGAACTATCAGTAATCCAGTACAGATTACTGCAAAAGGTGGGATAACTATTGTCCGGGGAGGTACCGCCGCTGCCTTCATAATCCGCTGTAAAGCATTACTTGTGTTTCGGTTGGACAGGTCCAGTTGTCTACACTTTGTAGCGAGGCAACCATCTTTGTCCTCGGGAGTAGAAATGTATCTACGTTCGAGCTCAGATAGGATTTCGATCGTGTTTGTGGTTGTACGTGGATGGGCTGCGACTACTTAACGTCAGGTGGTTTGCATGCTCGTTTGCTACTCTTCTTACATTAATAAAAAAAAAATAGATCTACTGCTGGGTACCGGTTAGAGGTTTAGAAGCATATGGTCATAGTCCACAGCTGGCCAGGTGGATTGGTAGACACACTTTTGAGAACTTTACGGAGAACTGAGGCTTGCAGGTCTTCTCACGATGATTTCCTTCACCGTTAAATCAAGTGATCTTTTAAGATAGAAATATGAAAACGTACCTGGGATTTAAACCCAAGACTTTAAAAGAAAAGCCTGGGCCTTATCACTTTCTTCGTTTCAGCCTAATAATAAAATATAAATATAGCAAGAGTAAGAAACAAGTCGGACTGTCTTTTTTTATTATGAAAAAGAAACGGACATGCAGGCCACCTGATGTAAAGAGATCCCTGCAGCCCATGGACAACCACGTCCAATCTCGCGGAAGGAAGGAAGCGGATGCGTTCCTTCTCTTGAGGACTAAGATGGTCGCCTTCAATAATGTGTGTCCGGCAAGCACACCTCCCCAACCGAAACACAATAACTGAAGAACATGTTGCTTTACGGCGGGTTAGAGGGTGGCGGTGGTGCCGCCCCGGGCGAGCTCTAACGGCTCTACCAACTTTTGATCTGGCTCTATTACATTTATTTTAATTATGCATTGTTCATATAACTTTGTATCTCTAGTTATGTATGTCATTCGCTCGGTTTTAATATAATTACATTTTAATTACAATAATGAAGACTTAATACTAATTATAATAAAAGCCTAACCTAAACAATCTAAAGGGAGTCCGTGCCCATGTGTTGTGCCAAGAACGCTAGACGCATTCCCGCATTTTAATTGTTATCAGTCGAACTTGCAAATCGTTTGAAAATTACCGATGTGTGTGATGCGGTTTTTTTAATTAGTTATACTAGTGCCCCGCGACTAATCAATTATACCATGTAAAACCCCGTCACCACATTTTCCATCCCGCTTTGCGATATCTCACACAAAACACTTTCGACAATACATTGTCATACGCAGTACAGTTTTTACCATAAGGCCAAACTGTTTTTTGACAACACACTGTCACAGTCAATACCATCTTTACTTTAAGGCCACATGGGCAAATGACCAGGCCGCCGACCTCAACGGGCCCCCGATAATGGTGGAATTCGACCTCAAAGGGGCCTCGATATCAAACCGCTGAACCTAGACTAGTAATATCTTAGATAGTACATAGATACGTTCTTAACCTTGTTTCTGGTTATTCGTTCTTGCGTAAAAGATGGGGTTTCGAAAATTCAACCACTTAGCGGGTAAAATTTAGGTCGAAAATTTCTATGATATTTTTATTTTTAATGCAAAAGAGGAAGCAGTTCATCCGATGTTAATTGGTCTCCGTAGCTCGTGGACGTCCAACGATGTTACGTGCAACTTCAAACAAGACTAAAGTCCTTTGTAATGTCGTGCATAGATGCATTGCTACACCTGAAAACTGAGGTGATCGCCTCGCTTTTAAGTAACCGGCAACCGCAACTCTCCAACCGAAACATTAGAATTACTTTATGGCGGGTCATGAAGGCGAGGGTGGTACCTTCCCGGTCGAACTGTTGCTCTACTGTCTTGACAAATCTAGCTTTATTTATTTAAATATACCTATTGGTAACATCTACTTCTTTGGCAAATTAGTAAGGATTATATTGATTTTGATTATTTTGAATATACAAATTTTATTCTACTTTCCGTTATCGTCTAATTTCATTATTATTTTTTGAAAACGTTATTCTTCAGAAATATTAGGCAATATATTATTTTGAATATACGCATCTTATTTTATCTAATTTCATTATTATTGTTTGAAAACGTGTTTCTTGTATTAAAATCCGTCCATTCAAATCTTTGATGTTTGAAGAATTGTCATACAAAATCGCAATACACATACATACATACATTATCAAAATTTTAATTCTAATTAACATTTATTAACAAAAGTACTATGTGTACTGAGTTGCGATTTTGTTTTACAATTCGATAAGGTGCTGATCATATGCGCAGAATTGATATATCTGTATCTGAATGCCGTATCTCATAGCTGTTTCTTCATACTGTATGTTTTAATCTTCAAAAAAGGAGGAAGTTCTCCGTTTGTCATTTATTAACCGATTTTGAAAATACTGCTTTTTTTGAAAATTTGAAAAGGTGTAATGCTTGGTCACATTGCTAAGGGTGCGAGAAAAGGGATGAACTTTTATCTTGGAGTTACCTTAAAATTAGAATTGACTAATGTCCCTATAAATGTATAGATATGAATCAAAATGTGTTTGAAATAAATTAATCCTAGGAGCGGAAATTAAAATGTCTAAAGATGGTAACACACATGGAATTTCTTTGAGGTCGTTTGTCTATTCAACATAATTCACACTAATGTTGAACCAATAATGGATATTGTTGATTATGTATCTCAAGCGAGTTTCATTTGAGGTAGATCTTAGATGCATCGCTACTTTAGAGGACTGAAATGGTCATTTAAGCAAGCCGTTGAGACTTAGAATGCAAGCGGCGGTCGTTGATTTTTTTGGTGAGAAAAACAGCAAACGAACATGCAATCTGATGTTAAGACGCTGCAGCGTATGGACATACGACTTTTGAACAGGAGTGATATTCTGTCAGAGGCCGTGTATAGATTTTTTTTACTTGGAAAGAGTAGCAAACGAGCGTGCAGGCTACCTGAAGTTAAATCACTGCAGCATACGGATATCCATATACAACCTCAAACAGGACCGAAAGCCTGTCTAAGCTCGTGAGTAAATGCGCTGTTACTCTTGAAGACTAAATTGGTCACCTCGCGTGTAGATGGCAAACACGCCTCTTACCGAAGCACAAGAATTGTTTTCCAGCGTATGATGAGCGTGGAGGTGGTACCTCCCCCATAGAACTATAGTTCTGCCATTAAGACGTGTAGCATTCGTCTAAGATTATATTTCAAAGGTAAAGCTTTGGGTTCACATAACTGTACGGATATAGATTGCAATTCAAGGCGGGAATGCGGCTGGCATTCTTGGCACTAGACATGGGCACGGATTCCCTTTACATTGTCCAGGTTAGGCTTTTATTATAATTATTTTTAAAATTTTGATAATTGTAATTAAAATGTAGAGATGCGCAGATACGGATATATTACTGTCTTCGTATTACTGTCTTCGTGTATGACAGCCCTTTTGATGTTGTGATTATATATGACACCTATTTCCACGTTACCTGTACGATATGTGTTTGCATTACGATAAATGTCTCTGTACTTTGTGCTTTGAGCATGAAAATATGTAGATTTATCGATCTCGATCTCTAAACAAGTCTCTGTATGTTTTTATGTTCATAATTGTGGCGTCGAGTAGCGGAATATAATGTATCTCGTTAAGGTGTAAACCGTACACACTTGATAAGTCTCTGTTAAATTTTCTGATAATTCTCTCTTCGAATAGTTCTTTAGAATAAATTTATTTAAACCGATAAGGTTTAAGCAAGCGTGGATTTATCTTGAAAAGGTATACACCGTATACACTTTATAAGTCTCCGTTCTGATAATTCTCTCTTCGAATATCTCGTAGATTAATTCATTTGACTCTATAAGGTTTAAACCATATATTTTTTATAAGTCTAAAACGATGTGATAATTCTCTCTTCGACTAGCTCTTTAAAATAAATTCATTTGACTCTATAAGGTTTAAACCGTATATGTTTTATAAGTCTAAAACGATTTGATAATTCTCTCTTCGAATAGCTCTTTAGAATAAATTCATTTAAACTAATAAGGGTTAAACCGGTACTGATTAATCTCGTTAAGGTTTAAGTCTCTGTTTAATGTTCTGATAATTCTCTCTTCGAAAATATTTTTAGAATAAATTTATTTGACTCCATAAGGTTAAACCGGTATTGATTTATCTCCATAAGATTTGAACCGTACAAATAATAAAGACCTAAATGAGAAATTCTATGTTGGGCAATCAAAAATGTTTAATGGAACAGAATTTTTCAGCTGGTCTTTTGGTATGTTTATACTATTTATCTTCAATAGGATGCTGAGTATATTTTTCTATATGCTATTAATAAAAAAATATGTAATTCTGAATCAAACTCAATATGTTTTTGCAAGTAGCGTAATACGTTCATTAAGGTTTTATCAAGTTTACGTTGAATACAATGTTTTATCTCAATAAGGTTTAATCAGGATATTTTTATAAGTTTGTGTAAAATGTTTTGATAATTCTCTCTTCGAATAGCGGAATATGTTCATTTGATTAATTAAGGTTTAAACGGATATACTTTAAATACGGTTATTTATCTCTATAACATTTTCATCACATGACGTCATATACCTAGAGCGCTATGATTTTAGACTTCAAGAAATGTGCAAAAAGGAATTTTATTAACATTTATACAGGATGTGAATTCTAAAATGTTTATCGGCGATGGTCAGTATACCTCATAGGTTTAACGTAAATACAGACGTCACTGGACGCTTGATATGTGTGTCATCGAAATTGATAGATGTTAAAGAAATTCATGTCTAAGAAAAACAATTATTAAATGTGGATTCATAAAGCTGAACAATATATTTCTCATTTTTGTTGCAATAATATATACAGAATGAGAGTAGAAGACAAATAAAGTACAGAGAGTGAAGTTATGACGGAATAAGAGGGTGTTTGTTATACTGCTGCCGTTACGTCATGTCCAATGTTTCGTACGTCATTAAAAAAGCATTCTTCTATCGAAAGCACGCGTATTCTTCAAAAGTAAACTGATAATCTTGAATTCGACTCTACAACTTCTCCAAGTTGCCAATAGCCGTCACGTCTACAGCGGAGATTTTTCTGTTTTAGAGGAGTGGTACGATCCGGCGCGGGGTAATGCCGAGACACTCCTCCGGTGTACCACAGCGTACCCGTTCCGTGTCAACGATAAATGCATACTGTGCGTCTACTGCCAGGAGTTGTACGAAGATCCGGACGTGTTCAGACGGCACATGGACGAGGAACACGCGACGTTCAGTCTCAAAGTGGCCTTCCACAATCTGCCCAAACTGGAGTTCGTTAAGGCGGATCTGACGAATCTGAAATGCAGATTGTGCGCAAAAGCCTTCGTCGATTTGGAAACGATAGCGGAACATTTGAAGGCGGAACACGGTCAGCGGATCGCGAACGGCAAGCTTGGCGTAATGCCGTATTATCTCCGGAAGGGCGTTTTCTCTTGCGCTGTTTGCAACAAGTCCCTGCCATCGCTGTTTCATTTGAACAGGCATACGATAACGCATTTCCTGAGCTACGTGTGTCACGTTTGCGGGAACAGCTACGTAGCGACCACTGGCCTGTTGAGGCACGTGCGTTTGAAGCATCAAGACTATGAGGTGTCTTGCAGATTGTGCAAGCGAGTGTTCCCTTCAATGGAAGCGAAGGAGAAACATCGGCGAGTGGAAAAGTCATGCATGCCGTACATTTGCGGGAAGTGTCCGGAGAGATTCCTCGACTTCAAGAGTCGGAAACATCATATGGAGACGGAACACGGCGCGACGAGGAAGACGTTTCACTGTGGGAGTTGCGATGTCTCCTTCGCAACGGGCATGGCGTATTACGACCATTTTAGACTGCAGCATTCTGACGACTGTGCGATCTGCAAACATTGCGGCCTGAAGTTTACCTGCATGTCGAGAATGAAGCGGCATCTCGCGAAACATTTGACATAGAAAGGAATATAACATACACTTGAGTGATACTTAACGAGGTCAGAATTAATCTTGCAATTTTCATAACTTGGTTAATGGCAGGACTATAATCGAGGACGTAAGCTTCCGTAAAGCAAATTTTCGGGTGGATAAGTGCAGTTGCCTGCTATATTAACAAATGAGGCGCCAATCTTAGTCCTTAAAAGTAGTGTCGCCAAGTATGAGCTTAGATACGATTTTAGTCCTGTTCGAGGTTGTACGTGGGGATGCCCATAGGCTGCAGCGACCTTGACGCCTTGATTACACGATTGGGAACTATTCTCCTCGACTGCTACTCTATCTCGCGAAAATAAACTTTGCGGCAGAATTACGTAGATAGGTAGGCAGAACGCGCGTCGTGATCATATTTTTTATTAAATCTTAAAATGTTATCTTAGATACATGAGTAACATACTTACAGAAGTAATAATACATCTTCTTTCAATTTATATGTGGAGTTTTCATTACCTCATACTGAGGCAGAAGTACATAGTTAATATAGACAGCAATCGTGCCGTAAATTTACATTCGTAAGTTTCATAGACTTTTTACATGTATTTTTAGTGATATGAGTAATACCGAAATCAGAATGGATCTTCTAACAAGTTACAATGTAGGAACACAGGGGGAACGCGCGTCGTAAATTCAGTTTCGTACGTTTAATAAGCCCTTCAAATATCAACTTAGGTTAGTTTAGGTTAGGATTCTTTCATTAGCTTTAGGAGCATCTAGCGGAGTCACATAAGTGTGCGAGAGCGGTGTGGAGTGGTAGAACACCCGTTAGTTTTTAGTCCGTTAGAGTCCGACATAACCTTTCTGCTTCGTGGCGGAATGTACCCCTTCCGGGTTTTCTGACAATAAAAAACAACTTTAGGTGGATCACAATTTGCAGATTTTCCTCATTTAACAAATATTTCAGTTAGTTATTACATTGTTGTAACCTCTATCATATCTATCTCATAACCCGCCGTAAAGCAACATGTTCTTCATGCATTGTGTTTCAGTTGGGGAGGTGTGCTTGCCAGATACGCATTATTGTAGGCGACCGTCTTAGGCCTCGAGAGTAGGAACGCATCCGCGTCTATCCTTAAATAGAACTTCTGTTCTATTTGAAATTGGACGTGGTTGTTCAGGGGCTGCAGTCACTACCTAACATCAGGTGGTCTGCATGCCCGTTTTTTACTCTTTCATAAAAAAAAAAATCGAAAAGTATTTCTAGTTCACTGACGATAAGCGAATGTTCTTTATCATAGCCAAGGATAATTCTGGTTACGTAAAAGACCGGTATTCATAGGGATACTCATTTTTGTTTTCGACTTGTATCATATTGCTATGTTAACACTTTCACTGCGGCTACAGCACTGCTGTGTAATTCTGGGCGCGACGTGCCTGCGCCTCCTACACAACTGTATTGTAGCGACAAATTTGTATGGATTACGGGCGAACGAAAGTGCTGTTTTTACGTCGGCTGGGGGGCTACTTTACAAGACTGGGGGTGGACACTCCGTTTGTGTATTCGTAGATGATACACAGATGCTAAAAAATACAATATTTCAGTAATTTGTCAGCGTATCTTCAGTCTACTCAAACAAGCTCCAGCTTAGGGCCGCCTCCCGAAATATTGACTCATATATATCCGCGCCGCAGAGAAAGTCTTAAACAGAATTTACTTTTTCTACATCTACTGCCAGGCCTTTTTTACTACACTTTTATATGCTTGGGTTGCATGTATCGAAATTTTTGAGCTTAATATTTATCAGTTCCTAGAAGTTTGATTAATTGTAAACTTTGCACACGTATCAAGAACCGATGACAATGCAATAATATGAAAAATAATGAAAAATACATAATAGTTAAAAAAAAGTAGAGCGTGTTTTAGTTTTTTTTTTAACTATTATTTATTTTTCATTGTACTTCATTTTTGGGGGCACGCTGATTCTCGAATTTATGAGTCCATAATATTTTTATACCTCTTGTGTCTTGAGGAAAAAAAATAGTTAAAAAGATCCCTGGAAGTAAAACATGAATTTATATTTACGTGAATAACAATATAAATAACTTTCCTTTTCAATGTATGTAGGAATAGTTGTCTACAAATTTTACGCATATTTTCATTATAAATCTGTTCGGGCTTACGAACTTTACTGTTTTGGTGCGTGATAAAATGATGATTTTTAAATATTTTTTCAAAATGTCAAATATATTTAGTAGTGGACCGTCGAACTTGAAGTGTTACCGTTTTGATAGTTTTGACCTATTTTTTTTGTAAATGGTCTCGAAAGTTTTTTTTTTTCAATACCTGACATTTTTTCAGCTTCAATTTTTCGGTATTTTCTAAATTTCCTCCGCGTGATCCCACAAAAAATAGTAAATCGTCAACAATAGAGATTCTCCAAAGGTAACTAAAAAAACAAACAGTATTAAAAATATATAGAAAATAGTCTTGCTAGAATTGATTCGTCAGTTTTGACTAACATAAAATCTTTAGACGTTGAGCTCGCGATATAAACGGCTTAAACCAATTTAAAATAACAACTCCGACGTTTAAAATAAGCGACGATTCACTGATATTGTCTGACACTAACATAATCCACAATAAATATAACCAATGAAAGAGCATATTGTCACCAAGGCATTCTCTTTGTTCTAGAGATCGATTGGTTAGTCGTGGCGCGGCTCAACGCTAAGATAGTCTTGAAATATTCAACGGCGTGTCCGTTCAGAATGCCCGGTAACGGGATGGTTTGCGTCTACTGCTGCGAGGACTACCAGGATCCGAAGGAGTACCGCGCGCACATGAAAGAGGAACACCTCTCGTTCAACGTGGACACGGCCTTCGCGCACACTGTCAGCAATTACAACGAATTCCTCAAGGTCGATTGCACGGATCTCGCTTGTCGCATCTGTTCTGAGAGCTTCAAAACCATAGTGGCTATTTCCCATCATTTAAGAGAAGAGCACGGGAAGAAGATCAACACGGACGTCGAGACCGGCATGCAGATGTTCAAACTAGGCGAAGACAGATGGGTCTGCGCCCTTTGTCCGACGAAGCTGCCGAGTCTCCGAGAGCTCAGTCGCCACACGAGCGGACACTACCACAAATACACGTGCGAACATTGCGGCAAGTCGTACATCAACCGCGAGAACTTGCAACGTCACATCCAGTTCGGTCACAGCGAGTTCAAGATATGTCTTAAGTGTAAAACGGCGTTCCCGAACTGTGCCGCGAGACGCGAACACGTGCTGTCGACCGAGAAATGTTGGCCCCAGTCCTGTAGTCTGTGCGGGAAAAGATTTGTGTCGCGGAAACTCAAAATGGATCACATGGTAGCCGTCCACGCTCAGGCACCCAAAACGTATACCTGCCCCGACTGCGGACAGACCTTCAATAAATGGATACCGTACCGCGCCCACTTTGTTCTCTCACACACAAATGATACGTTCTCGTGCTCGTTTTGCGGGATGAAGTTTGATAACAAGCGCAGTCTAGCCGATCACGTAGTGATTCATACTAAAGAAAAGTCTTTTGTATGCAGTGTGTGCTCGAAAACGTTTGCTCGGAAGAAGAACTTGATCCAGCACAGCTGGATCCACAACGAACAGAAGAGATTTGAGTGCACATTATGTAATAAGCAATTTAATCAAAGGGTTAGTTGGAAGACGCACATGAAATCGTATCATCCGGAATTGGTCAATTTCTAGTATAATACAAGCGATGATTAATCGTAGGCGGTTTAGTTCACAGGCTCGTAATTTTTCGATTACTCGCTTAACGTCAAAGGAATCTTGGAACTTAACATAAAGAATTGTATACAATTTTACTATATAACGGGTACCCACGGTTGACGTTTTTAATTGTCGATATTTCGGATCAGTTGCGTGGCTCGTGGTTACGACTAAAGTTGGAGTATTGGCAATCTAATATCGTTAATCTTGAGTACCCATTAAATAGCAAAATTTATAAATACCGCCATAATATTAGTTTAAAATCATTCAATATTGACAATTACAACAGTTAGATATGTACTGTTGGTGTGAACATTTTGAAATCTTACAAGTCCACCAAAAAGCATCAACGTTGGTGGCTCCGTATTTTGTTAAATATTGGGCACTCTTAAGTCTTGGTACCGTAACTGGGTTATCATAAGGGTTTAACACTTTGACTGTGGTGCTCAAATATTATATCGGGAGGTTGCGGTAGGCGGCATTAAACTGGAGCCGTATTCTTTAGCCAGAAGATGCTTCGACAATGTACTGTAATATTATATTTTATATATCCGTGCAGCATCTACGAATACACAGACGTAATGTCCGCCTTCAGTCTTGTAGCGCTGACGTAAACGCAGCACTTGTGTTCGCCCGTAATACATACACATTTGTACGTACTAGACAGGTGTGTACAAGGCGCAAGTGAAACAGTAGTGTTGTACGCCACAGGGAAAATGTTAAACCCTTTTATTTACGAGAGAAGATCCATATTCAGTAGTTATAGTAATGGGTTAACGTTGATGAAATTATGGCAATATTTGTTAAGTTAAATTATGTTAAGTTTGGAAATTATGTCGTTTCAACAGGACTTCATAAATATTGTCGCTAAAGGCTATTAATTCTAGTACAATAATAGAAACAATTGGGTTTAATACTATTTTGGTCCTTCGAGACAGTTAAGCGATTCTTACACTGCTTCGTGGGTCGTAATAGTGCGTCGACCGCGTTTGACGCTAAATGTGTGTGAATATACATAGATAACACTCGCAGTAATAAAGACACATAATATTTATAAGACAGAAAATAAGAAAGAAAGCTTTATCGCGCGAGAAACGACGCAACAATGACGCAGCTCTGATGTTCACACACCCTCGCCTTATTTTGTATAGATGGCACGCTCGGTACAACTCACAGACAACGCTCAGTGCAGGAGAGCAGTGCGTGCCACTATGACCCGCCTCTGCTGTTCTGAGCGCCCTCGCGTGTACCTTAGTTTGTTATAGATAGCACGGTACAATATACTGACTACTGACTGCGTGCAATCATGGTGAAGCTCCATCTCTCCGCGCACAGTCGCTTCAAACTTAGTTTGTACACATAGCACGAGATACAATACACTGTCAACGGCTCACCATGCACGACTGAGTCACGGGTCCGACATCCCGCGCACCCTTGCGTGGAACCAAATTTGTGCAGATATTAAATGCAATATTACAAGGGGCCAAAGCCGCTTTGCGCTTGCACGAATGGCAGAAAACCGCCTGATCTAGAGTAGTTTGCGCAATTACAAATCTTGTATCGGGATATTTAGCATGTTAAAATCTACACTAGTGTTTACGAAATTTTGTGGGTTTCGCTTTCCTGGCTCGACTAATCAAAGATTCTAATCATCTTAGCCATGAAGGATTGAGGCGTTTTTGTTCTAGAAACAATATACAGAGGGTATAACAAAATTGTACATCATTAATTAGTTATCAAATTTTACGCACCGATGGCGATCTTAGTACCTATGTATATTGATGAAATTATTTGAAATTTTAGTAAAATTAATGCTCTATTATTTGCTATATGAAATGCAAAATAGATTATTAAACACGAATATTTAATTAAGCTACACATTGGACTATATTTTGTTATTTGATTGCTCTGTTATATAGTAGTTATATAATCGACAGTTTTGATTCTATACATAGATTATATGTTCTAAAGTTATTGATAATAAACGAAATTTTTAAGCAATATGACTTATTTTTTACACGTTCGTAACACTCGTTATTATAATTCATTGTTATTATCATTATGGTGATGAATATTACGATTATTGTCAATATCATTATGATGATAATAATGATAATTTTGTCACGTTATTGTGATGATCATGTTTTTTAAGGGAATATAATTTTTGATCCTTATCAATATGGTTTTCGAAATATTTTGTACTTCTTTTTGAACGTGAATAAACTACACCAGCTTGTAAGATTTATCGTTTTGCAGAAAAGGCTGTGAAGGAAATTAGTCTACTTTCTCTTATTATTTATCTTTATACCTAACTTAGGTTCATCGTAAACTAAACTCCCGAATTGATTAAAATTTCCGAAACCCTTTACGAAAGCAATACAAATCCGCAGACGATGGAACAGCGAATGACGGGACAACAAATGACCAAGGGCATTTCTTTTTGTTCTAGACGTAAATGATGGTTATCTCATGGCGAAGAGGAACGCGGAACTAATTGTGAAATACACTACAGCGTATCCGTTCAGACTCCCAGAGGATACGATGGTGTGTGTGTACTGCTGTGAAAGCTATGACGATCCGGCTTTGTACAGGGAACACATGGAGAAGGAACACGTCTCGTTTAATGTCCGAATGGCTTTCGTCCACTGTAATGAGGGATACATCAAAGTTGATTGCACCGATCATCGCTGTAGGATTTGCTGCGAGCGATTGCAATCTGTAAACGATGCAGCCTCCCACCTCCTCAACAAACACGACATCCAGATCCAATTGGAATACGAGATCGGCATGCAACCGTTCAAACTAGAAAAGGATAGACTCTTATGCGCTATTTGCAACGCAAAGTCGATATGTCTGAGACAACTGAGCAGACACACGCAGACGCATTTCCTGAAATACACGTGCGAGGCGTGTGGCAAATCGTACGCGACCATTACGACATTACGGAATCATATAACGTACTGTCATACCGGCGACGAGAGGATCTGCAGAAAATGTAAGGAGACGTTTCCGTCCACGGAAGCGAAGAGACAGCACTTGAATACGTCAAAGCGGTGCTGGTCGCATCTGTGCCACATTTGTGGCGAGCGCTTCGTCAGCTGGAACGTGAAGCAGCAGCACATGATGGAGGTACACGGAGCTCAGAGGAAAACGTACGCCTGTCCGGAATGTCCGGAAGTATTCATGGATAGGAAGAAGTATCGCGTACACTTCAAAATAAGGCACACAGACGACAACTTTGTTTGCTCCTGCTGCGGAAACAAGTACGACACGAAGAGGAATTTGGACGAACACAGGGTTGTTCACACGAAGGAGAAACTTTTTCCGTGTACTGTGTGCTCGAAATCGTTTCCGCGGAAGAAGAATCTAGTGCAACACATGTGGATCCACAGCGAGTACAAGAGATTCAGTTGCACGCTGTGCAATAAACAGTTCAATCAAAGGGTTAGCTGGAAGACGCACATGAAGTCGTATCATCCGGATTTGGAGTTCGACATGAGTAAAAACAACAACGTCACCTTACTTATGCCTGATATGAAAGTTGACGATTAGCTCCACATCCAAAGATCTAGGCTTAAATTTTCTCGTGGATCATTCTAGGCTTTTTTTTACTAACCGATTGAAGTGACTTTAAAGCAAGTAATCTGCACTATTAGGAATATGTGTTGTATTTTTTTATTCTGGAGAATTTTAAAGCCTGAAGAATATTCGTCACACCGCTTTAATGGGTTTGACGCAAAGTGTGCAGTTGGCAATAGTAACAAAAGTGGTAGAACTAGTGTTCGACCGGGGAGGTACCACCGCCGAACTCATAATCCGCCGTAAAGCATTACTTGTGTTTCGGTTGGAGAGGAGCAGTTGCCGGCTACCTTTTAAAGCGAGGCGACCCTCTTAGTCCTCAGGAGTAGCAACGTATCTACATTCGAGTTCAGATAGGATTTCGGTCGTATAAAATCTTACCTTGTTAAATTCTCGTTCAAAGAAGTGTCTATATTGCGTCAAGTGCGTACTTTTAGAAATGTATTCGTAAAATTTTAATGTGTGAAATTCTCGTTCCAAGAAGTGTATATTTTGCGTCACGTGCTCTTTTTGTGAAGTGTAAATTTTGCGTCAAGCCCATTTTAAAGCATATTAATAGACATAATTTTGTGTCAAGCTCATTTTAAAGCATATTAATAGACATAATTTTGTGTCAAGCCCATTTTAAAGTATATTAATAGAGATAGCGTGAGTGATTAACCTGTTTGTCCGATATTCTTAAACATCCCATAGAACCCTCGACAACATTACTCGTACGATCTATCGATAGCATTTAACGTGCCTTCCATATTCGTGCAACACATATTAATATTGCCACTATCGGTCACCCATCTAAATCCATACCACGCCCGACGTTGCTTAACTTGTCAATCACTTATTTGTTCGTATATTTACAAGCTACGGTACCGCATGCTTCAATGCATCAATAATGATGTTGACTATGAATAGTTATTTTATTTAATACAATTTATTCACTCTGATCAACATTCATCGTAAACCTTTTACCATATTTATACATTATGTATTACCATATATATATTAAATATTATCATAATTGTTGAAATTGAAAAGTTTATAAAGATTCCTCGGGTTTACTTCTTCACTATCAGTAACTTCTTTACGAGGTTTCCTTTTACCTTTTGTGAGATAGTCATTTTTTTATGACGTTCATAATACGCTTTCATATGATTTGTTATTTAAAACAAATACATTTGAAACATTAAGGCGTGTAAACATCTTAATTGTAGCTTTTCTTTTATTAATTAAAACTGATTTTCATTTCTCTGAAATATTTTAACATAGCTAATTGAATATATTCAAAATGTTATGTACTGCGTACGTAATTAGATGCAAATATTTTACACATTTATCAAGATATTTATTAATCAGTGTATATCAAAGTTGAAATTTAAATTCCGTTATGTACAAGTATTATGTTACTGGTGCTTTTTCATATAGATATATTTACATTTCGTTTCCCTATTTAGGCGTTGTGTTCAGGCATGGTATTAGGTGCTGGTCAAATCTTATTGTGACCATTTTCTTTGAGGCTCACAACAGAATAATTATTATTAGTATCAGAAAATTTGATTTCTAATGAAGCCTTCAGTACTTTCCCTACGACGCTCGTAAATTAAAATCGAACCAGCGTTGTGGAAAGCAGCAGTACACTGCATCTGTTTTCTCTATACTGGACGTGCGTCGACAATTCACAGAAATGTGTTTTTTAACATCCGCGTAGTGTCTACGGATACACAGACGTGTCCGCCCGCAACTTGTAGCGCTAACGTAAAAACAGCATTTGTCTTCGCCATAATTCATACAGATTTGCATTCAACTACAGTTGCGTGCAAGTCGCATGTGCGATACGTAAAGTGAAACACAGCAATTGTGTTTCTCAACAACAGATACAACAGTTCATTTAGATAGTATGGCGCATATTCGCGATAGTATGACGCACCTTGCATTGGCAACGTTTATAGAAATTTGAAATTGATATTTCACCTCAGATTTCACTTTCGACGAGTTTAAAAAGAGTTCAGTAAAGAGTACTTTGAATAAAATTATTTTGATTTTTAACACAATTCTTATCGACAGCAGCGCTACTTACGGGTTCAAATAAACCTTTGGGTCTGTTTGAGTTTATATTTGGTATTCCATGAGCTGCAACGACTACTTAACATCAGGTGGCCTGCGTAGTAGAACAATGATCTTTTCATATAAAACTGGGTTATCTAGATAGACTAACTTTCCAAAATCTAGGAAAATACTTACCGGTTTAGGGTATGTAAGTGCTTAACAAAGTAAATAAATTAGTAATAATTGAAATCTAACCCCTTTTGGGTTTATATGTATTGTAATTCAAATTAAGTCTGTTATGAAGTATTGTGTTTGTCTATTTTAAAATTTTATTACGTAAGAATGTAGAAATAATTTTAAATAAATACCAAGTTTTATTGCTGATGGTTTGTCGTTATTTTTCTTCTGCCCCTACTTTTTTATACACTCAGTCACACTAGAAATACGAATGCATAGACGTAATGTCCGCACCCAGTCTTGTAGCGCCGACGTACAGCACTTGTGTTCGCCTGTAATCTATACAAATTTGTACGTACAACGCAGGTGTAGATGCAGATACAGCAGTGTTGTACGCTGCAGTCAAAAATACAAATACAAATATTTCATTTCATTATAACGTATTTATAAACCTAATGAACTTATGAACTGAATGAATTTATGAACCTAATGAATGCCAAGGGCACAGTGTAAAACCAGTACATCGTCTTCGAGCGCCCTGTTGGTTAGGATTGACCGGGATAAAAAAGTCAACGGAAAAACTCAACGCGGTTTAAATCAGTAAAATTAGTGTATCGTCTTCGAGCGCCCTGTTGGTTAGGATTGACCGGGATAAAAAAGCCAACGGAAAAACTCTCAACGCGGTTTAAATCAGTAAAATTAGTGTATCGTCTTTGAGCGCCCTGTTGGTTAAGGTTGACCGGGATAAAAAAGCCAACGGAAAACTCTCAACGCTGTTTAAATCAGTAAAATTAGTACATCGTGTTTGGGCGCCCTGTTGGTTAGGATTGACCGGGATAAAAAAGCCAACGGAAAAGCTCGGTGCTCTTTAAATAAGTAACATTTGAAATGTTTTTTATTTTTAACAAACTATCAATTCTTAATACCATCAAACAAATTATGCTCTTTAAACTTGGATTGGATTGTCATTTAACAATTCATCTATTTGAGTTTATGGAAGTGACTAAGCATCTTCAAGAACACGACAAAGTCAAGAGAAATGTGTAAGTGAAATGACCAAACACATTTCTGTCTGTTCTAGGCGAGACTTCGCAATCTGTGGCGAGACGTAACGCTAAGACGATCGTATCGTACGCAACTGCGTATCCCTTTAGACTGCCGGATTCGTTACTAATGTGCGTGTACTGTTCCGAGATTTATCCAGAACCTTCTGAGTTCAGGAAACATATGGACAAAGAACACAAGTCCTTTTGCGTCCCAATAGCTTTCGCTCATTGCATGAATAACTACTTGAAAGTCGATATCCGGATTTGCGATGTCGTATCTGCTGGCGAGAATTTGAGGGTCTGGTCGAAATTGCTCAACACCTGGTGGAGTCCCATCAGAAAAGCATCGATTTTGACCATTCCTTGGGATTGCAGCCGTTCAAGTTTACCGAGGAAATGTTCTGCTGCGTTGTATGCGACGGCCACTTCCCTTGCATCCGGCAGCTCAGCCGCCACATGTCGTCGCATTACCAAAACTACACCTATGAGGAATGTGGCAAGACTTACTCCACGAACAATACACTCCAACATCACATACGCTACACGCACGCTGGTCTGTACACATGTCGACGGTGCAAGAGTACGTTCAGTTCGTTGGAGAAGAGGCGGCTACATGTGAGGAAGTCGAAGAACTGCTGGCCGTACCAGTGTTCTGACTGCCGGGAACGCTTCATCCGATGGCCCGACAAGCAGAACCATTACGTCGAGGCCCACGGTCGCGAGCGGAAGGAACACCGTTGTCTCGAATGCGGGAAAGTGTTTACGTCACGGAAGGCGTACGGACGCCATTTTGCTGTAACACACACGGGGGTGTGTTACGTGTGTACGGTGTGTGGGAAGGAGTTTAGCTTGAGCAAAGATTTGAAACGCCACAGCGTTGTACACGAGAAGAGCAAACAATTGGAATGTTCCATTTGTTTAGCGTTGTTTTCGAAACTTGAGGATTATAAGCAACACATGAAATGGATATATGTTCATGGGATAACGGAATAATCCTTACTGCTATATAAATGTGAAACTTTGTCTCTTTGTTCGTCCTTTAAACGATATAATTTATAATTTTAGGAAATATTGCATATTTAAAACTATTGTGCAAGAACATAAATTCCATCTTCAGGATGAACATATATTATTTGAATATAACACACAAGCTGGACACTACCTGATGTGACTATGAAAAAAAAATAGACATTATTTTGCTCCGATACCCGTGCGAAGCCGAGGCCGGCCGCTATTTTATTCGCTATTGTGATCGCAAATACATTTCAAAATATATAATCAAATGGGTTCATATAATCTCCAGGTTAACAGTAACTATCACTAAACACAGGCCAAGATGCCACTCAGTATATAGACAAACATATGTGTAAAGATAGATTAACTGTACCAATTGCTCAAAAAATACCTTAGTAAAATTTAAATAGTCTGAGAAGAAATATGTAATCAACTTATCATATTTGATACTTAGAACCATATTGCAGATATAGCTATTATCTTAATACAGATAACTTTATTTTCTATAAATTTCTTGTTGAAACTATTCCTGAGGACGAAGGTGGTCGCGTTATTTTTAAGTAGCCGGCAAACGCACCTTGCTACTAAAACGCAAGTAGGCTACACTAGCAATGGATGTGGCAGTCATATAGTGGTGATTCCATATATAAAACGGTTTTACGATAGCTTCGCCTTGAATAATTGAATTGAAAGTTGCAAATACGGACTAAACGGATGTTAGTTTTACTAGGTCATGTGATATTTCGTTGGCTCATGTTCATTTCATTCGTCGTATACTACCATCTTAAGAATGACGTTTGTCACTTATATATTGTGTAAGAAAAGGCTGTATTGCAAAATGTATTTTGGCTATTTAGTAAAAACACAAAATCCCAGACCGTCATCGCTTCTGGGTTTAATACGGATAGCCTTATTATAAATGGTTACGTAGAAATTAAATAGAGTATTACTAAAGCGTAATGAGCTCTAGTTGCACACGTTAAAATATTAAAAAAAAGCTAGTTCGGTGGACGGTTGAGGACTAGAGCCCGTGTCGCCCACTAAATAGTGGTATCGGCGACGGCCGCAACGGCCATCGAATCTTTCCCATTACCTCGTTATATTTTAATTAATATGGCGGTGTTACTGATCGTGTCGATCGCAACCACTTTACATTAGGTATTTGACCCCTTCGAGCTAAAGCCCGGGCAAAGAGGGAACCTTCGAGGCCCGAATAATCACTACCATCTCTCTCACGAGAGTTGATACTGCCGTTCGGTGAGAGTAGCAGATTAGGTGTAGGACGTCTATTTTGTTCGTATTGAAAAAGTTGGATTTATACTTTTAATACGGCAACTACTGAACATATAATGAAATTCGTGTAAATTTCACGAAAATCTCTTTAGATTGTGAACACAACGTGTGTCTAAGCGTCGTAAGTGAAGGGTGTATTTTTCTTTTTTCTAGAAACGCGACCGGTCAGTGACAAACTGAAAGCGAAACTGAACGCGGAAGTAGTGTTGAGATATTCAACTGTTTACCCGTTCAGACTGCGCGGGAATATGATGCGTTGTGTCTACTGCTGTGACGAGTACCAGGACCCTGGAGAGTACCGCCAACACATGGACGAAAGCCACCAAACTTTCACCGTGTCCACAGCGTTTTCCCACTGCGCTAAGAGTCTTGAATATCTCAAAGTAGATTGCACTGATCTCAGTTGTCGCTTGTGCGGCGTTCCGTGTGAGAGTCTCGATGAAATCGCACGTCACATCCGCGATTGCCACGACAATCGAGAGATAGATATCAATTACGAAATTGGCATGCAGCCGCATAGAATTGACAGTGATAAGCTGATATGCGTTATATGCGACAAGAAGTTTCCGTCAATCAACAAATTGTGTAGACACACGACCTCCCATTACCAGAAGTACACGTGTGACGTTTGCGGACGAAGTTATCTGTCGAAAGAAGCATTAGTTTATCACGTACGCTGCAGTCACTCTGGAAGTCACGTGTGCAGAAAGTGCTGGAGAGAATTCTCTACTGCAGAGGAGAAGAAGAATCATACAAGAGTTTCTAAGTCGTGTTGGTCGTTTTGTTGCGTGACGTGTGGAGAGAGATTTATGTCGTGGGAATTCAAGCAAAAGCATCTTGTGGAAGCTCACGGACGCCCAAAAAGGACGTACTCATGTCCCGATTGCAGTGAAATATTTGAATCGAGGAAGTTGTATTATTTACATTTTACTTTGAAACATACTGATGATATTTTTATATGCGCGTGTTGCGGGCTCAAGTTTGCCAATCAGGGTATGCTAGACGATCACTTATTAGTACACTCGAATGAGAAGAAATTTCAATGTAAAATCTGTTTGAAGTCGTTTACAAGGAAAAAGACGTTGACGCAACATATGTGGATACATAGCGAAACAAAGAGGTTCCAGTGTGTAATTTGTGAAAAACAGTTTGCCCAAAAAGTCAGTTTGAAGGGACACATGAAAACACATCACCCGGAAGTGACAATAGACTTTTGAAAGATTTTCTTTATTACAAATTGTTACATCGTTCCTTATATAGTAAATTTTAAATCTTATCTCGTGTTTCAATATGCCAACCCTTTGTATTTATTAGGCTATGCGTTAAGGTCAGAGTGGTTGCGACATTGACCGATTTCTTTTTTGTTTTTAGGGTCAAGATTGGAAATTCGTGGACGTAGTGAGAGTGAGACTGAGAAAAAGAAAATAATTCTCATATGCCAGACGCCACAACGGCGAAACGCGGAATTAATTTTAAGAAACTCAACCGCTTACCCATTTAAAACTAGATTTAGTCAAATACTTTGCGCGTATTGTCACGAGGAGTATGACGCATTGGCCGATTTGAGATATCACATGAAAACCGAACATCTAACATCTGATTTTAAAAACGTTTTCTATAGAGCTAAAGATAATTTAATTAAAGTAGACATTACAGATTTGAAATGTAAAATTTGTAATATAGATATTCATGATATAGATAATCTGATGCGTCATTTTGCTAACGAACACAATAAGCCTGTAAAGTTTAACGAGCGCTTTGGCGTTTTGCCTTATAAGCAAAATGCTGTGAACAACTGGATATGTGTGTATTGCCATAAGGTATTCGAAGAGTTTATCCAGTTTAAGAGGCATATAGGTACTCATTTTATGAATTACAGCTGTGACAAATGCGGTACAATGTTTGTATCTGATCACGCGTTGAGAGATCACCATCGCCAAGTGAAATGTTTTCGTACGGCGTACAAGGCTCGTAATGGACGTGTCCTCAAGCCGAGAAGCAATGCCGAGATTATTCTCCAGTGTTCCACAGCTTGCCCCTTCAGGACCTGGAAAAATAACTTTAACTGCGTTTTCTGCAGAGTTCAGTCTAGCGATCCAAATGGTCTTAGGAGCCACATGGCGACCAGACACGAGAATTACGACGTTCAATCGGCCTTTTACAAAAAGCTGGGGAAGGAGTTTCTCAAAATCGACATCACTGATCTTCAGTGCAAACTCTGTTTTATGCCCATCGAGAACTTTGAGTCACTTACGCATCATCTAAAGGACGACCACCAGCAACCGATAAATTTAGACGCTCAATTAGGCGTTCTACCGTTCAGATTGAACGATGGATCTATCTGGAAATGCACCATGTGTCCGAACGAATTCAAAGATTTTATATCTCTAAAAAATCACACGTCCGAACACTTTCAAAATTATGTCTGTGATACCTGCGGGGAAGGTTTCATTACTGAGTCGGCGATGATCGCGCACACCAAGATACCACACGAGAATAAGTACAATTGCAGCAGGTGCGTAGCGACTTTCTCTTCTCTGGACGAGAGAAATTTACACGTGAAAACACAACACACGTCTACGCCGTATATGTGTGTTTACTGCAAAGACAAGCCACGGTTCGCGAACTGGGAAGTGCGTAAGAAACATTTGATGGAAGTACATAATTATAAAACGGGCGCTGATAAATATGAATGCTCCACATGTCAGAAATCATTTAAAACGCGGTCAGGGAAGTACAATCATATGGCAAGGACTCATCGGATTAAAAAGGACACTGAGTTGAACTATCCCTGCAACAGTTGTCCACGGGCTTTTACGACGAAACTGTTTTTGGACAAGCATATGGCAAAAAAACATTTTGATATGTGATGTGACATTCTTAAAAAGTTTTGTCGTATGATGATATCGTGTATTATTGCACATTCCGGAGATGCATAAGTTTATATTATGAAAAATTACCTACTTATATGTTTCTCACTATTATTTGGATTATACAATGGAATGACAGCATTAAGAATTTTAATAAATATTAGTATACCAAGGTCCTTATAAACCTAAACTTCTTAGAGAAATATGCTCGTGATAAACTCAAAAGCGGAATGTTGTAGATCGAAATAATGATGGTTTCTTTTCTTTTTTTAGGGTCCAGAAGGGAAATTGACGGGCCAAAGAAAGAAATTAAACCAAAAAAGAAATTATTTGAAAGGTCGGTTAATCAGAATCCGCAACGTCAAAACGCCGTATTGATTTTAAGACACTCAACCGCCTTCCCTTTTAAGACCCGATTTAATAGAATAATTTGCTCATACTGCCAAGACGAGTTCGAACCGATGGCAGCTCTCAGAAACCACGTAAAAGCAGAACATTCGAATGCAGATTTTAACAGCGCATTCTATAAAGTTGTTGATGATCTGAAAATTGATATAACTGAATTCAAGTGTAATATTTGCGCCTCGGATGTATCCAGCGTAGACGCGTTTATGAGGCATCTGTCTCGCGATCACGGAATAACCGTCAACTTTGATGTCCCCTTCGGAGTGTTGCCCTACCGTCAAGGGCCGACCGGCTTTTGGATGTGTCTCGAATGTGACAAGACATTCCCAGAATTCTCGCAAATCAACGGCCATTTGAGGAGTCACGTGAAAATTTTCACCTGTGACAAATGCGGTGCGACTTTCTTATCTGAGCATGGATTGAAACAACACGAGCGTAATTTTAAGTGCTACAAAGCCACGTATAAACCTAGATTCGGGAAAGCGTTAAAACACCGGAGCAACACAGAAATCATACTACAATGTTCCACTGCCTGTCCGTTCAGAACTTGGGGTCAGAACTTCAACTGTGTGTTCTGTCGCGTCCAATCCAATGATCCAAACGGCCTGCGAACGCATATGGCGTCGAGACACGCGAATTTCGACATCCAGCTTGTGTTTAGCAGGAAATTGCGTAAGGAGTTTCTCAAGGTTGACATTACTGACCTACAATGCAAGCTGTGTTTCATGCACATTGACACGCTAGATGATCTGATGGCGCATTTAAAGAATGACCACAAACAACCAATCAACGCCGATGTCCAGCCAGGTGTACTCCCGTTCAAACTGAACGATGGCTCCAGCTGGAAATGTGCGATTTGTAAGATCCAGTTCTCGGATTTCCTATCGTTGAAAAAGCACACAGCGGAACATTTCCAGAACTACGTGTGCGATACTTGCGGCGAAGGCTTCATCACGGAATCAGCTCTGATCGCTCACACGAAGATACCGCATGACAACAAGTACAACTGCAGTCGCTGCATCGCGACATTCTCCACGATGGAAGAGAGAAACGCTCACATAAAGACTCAGCACACAACGCTGCCTTACATGTGCGTTTACTGCAAGGACAAGCCACGTTTCGCTACTTGGGAGCTGAGGAAGCGGCATCTCATGGAGTTTCACAACTACAAGCCTGGTGCTGAGATGTACGAGTGCACGACGTGTCATATGACGTTCAAGACGAGGTCTCAGAAGTACCACCAC
This sequence comes from Phocides pigmalion okeechobee, assembly GCA_018251015.1. NCBI lineage: Eukaryota > Metazoa > Arthropoda > Insecta > Lepidoptera > Hesperiidae > Phocides > Phocides pigmalion. The sequence continues at coordinate 2,478 of DWON01000471.1, read as the reverse complement.
AATGTGAAAGCCCACAGGGCAAAGAAGGACACAGAATACGGTTTTCCCTGCGTGCATTGCTCAAGGGCGTTCATGTCGAAACTGTCCTTAGATAAACACATTGCGAAAAAGCATTTCCATATTTGATATTATGTTTAGATTGTACTTAAGGTGGTAGAGCCGTTAGAGCTCGCCCGGGGCGGCACCACCGCCACCCTCATAACCCGCCGTAATCAACATGTTATTCATGTACTTTGTTTCGGTTGGGGAGATGTGGTCGCCGGATACACATTATTGGAGACGACCATCTTAGTCCTCAAGAGTAGGAACGCATCCGTATCCATCCTTAGTATGTTAGAATGTCTTGGTTATAATCATATTTGGTACCTGTGCAGTACCAAAGTGATATAACATGAGAGCGTATATCGAAATCAGAGGTAAAGGCACTCTGTAAAAAAAAATTGAGGTAGATTAAATCACTAGTTTTGGCGTTTAACAAATACGAACAACTAAACCAACGAACAACGATTGCCTTAATATAATAGTGTGGAAGGAAGTAAGGATATTCGATTACTAAACTGAATACGGAACCTGTTACTGCGTATCTGATCTTTGTTTACTGCTTATTACTACGTACTTATATTTGTAACTTAAAACGTTGACTGCGATTCTCATGTAATAGATCAGGTCAGTGTTGCGGGAAGCTGCACTGAACTGGCACTTCTTTCTCTAGACTGAAGAAGCGGCGACGATTCACTGAAATATTGTATTTTTAACATCTGTGTATCGTCTACGAATACACAGACGTAATGTCGGCCTCCAGTATTGTAACGGCGACGTAAACACCGCACTTGTTCGCCCGTAATCCATACAAATTTGTACGTACAACACAGGTGTGTATAAGCCGCAAGCGCGTCACGCTCAGAATTACACAGCAGTGTTGTAGCCGCAGGGAAAGTGTTAAAAACTTAATGCACTTGTCGACTGTAAAAGCGGAACGATCGTCTTATTGGTCAGACTTAGCAGCGCATCTATGTACGAGCTCAGATAGGATTTGTATTGTAGGTTGTGTGGATGTCCATGGGCTGCAGCGATCAGATGAGAGCATCAGATTGCCTGCACGCTCGTTTTCTACTCTTCTAACATACGAATGTTATATAGACGTAATTGTTAGATACCGTAAGGTTATGTTAAGATAGCGGTTGACTTGCAGCGTTTGTCTGTTTATCATTAAAGGCTTGGTATAATACAATCTTACATATAAATGCGGCGATTACTCGGTTTTAGCTCTCGGTTCAATATTATTCTATGTCTAAAAAAATACAAAACAGACCACTTGCCGTATCAGATTTTCATTTCTACTTCATCTCTTCTCTAAATATTATAAAACAAAATCCCCCGTCGCGTCTGTCTGTTCGCGATGGACTCAAAAATACTGGACGGATTTTCTCACAGTTCAACAACTGGTAGAGTGATTCCTGAGGAAGGTTTTGGTGCATACTAAGTTAATGTTTTGCAAACTGGGTAAGAAATTAAATAGTTAAATTCAATATAGTAATTCAGTCGTCGTTCCATTTTTCTAATTGTTATTTTTTGTATCCAGATGTTTACTTTTATTATTCTTCTTTTATACTGGATGCACGTATAAAAGAAGAATAATAAAAGTAAACATAAACTCTATTACCCGGTCCAAGCTGGGCCGGGTCACTAGTTCTCAGATAACTCGTAAAATGCTTCAAAGAGATACGAAGTGTCGTGAATATTATCTGCAGTTCTTGAGGCAAAATCAGTTAATAATTTATAATAAATAATAATAGTTATAATGTAACACATAGAGTGGACTCACTGTTGTATTGCTTGAGGTGTAAAATGAGACCTCAAGAAATTAGGGCGCCGTTGAAATATAATAAAAAAATATTCATAATACCGGACTATGTTGTAGTTATTCACAAATTAGACAGTTGATTACAAGCAAAACGACGCAATATATTATTTTTTAGTAAAATTTATATCATTACAACAGTTAATTGGATGCGATCTGTAGACATGTGAAATGTAAGGAATAGTTGAGTTATGTTTTTCGTGTTAAGCTTATATGTAGGTCTAAGGGGACCCCTTGATGTTGGGGGCCTCTTAAGGTCGAGGGCCCCTTTTATGTGGGGGCCCCTTGAGGTCATGTGTTCTTGATGTAAAGTTGGTATTCAACGTAATACATTAAAATTAACTGTTACGAGTCAATCACTGTCTTTAGAGTAGTTCCTAAGTTATTTTACGCTTATTATTATGTACGTATGATTATTAAATAAGTTCAAACCAGGAAGCTGCCTTTTGTTTTTACTGATTCCCAAAAACATTATTCCAAATTTTCATCCAGATTTTTTATGAAATACAGAATACGATATTTCGTTACTGACCATAAATATGCTAACTTTTATAGGAAAATATAGGATGCTTAAAACAATGTCTGCGGCGTTCATATATTAACATCGATTCAGATGC